>BQNB010039023.1:37671-48341 GCA_026074375.1 Tanacetum coccineum | reverse complement strand
TAATTATGGGTCGGTCCGACCCATATAAATGGTGTCGGGCCGGCCCAATAAAAGATGAAAGCACCGTCGGAATCGAATTTTCGTGCTCTTTCCAATGCCATGCTCGAGAAATATTAGCGACTTCGTCTTGATCTCGAAAAAAGCGTAAACGTCTTCAAATCTTAACCGAAAGTCACCGTGTTTTGCTTTATTTTCAATCCCTTGTACCTGCAAGACATAAAAACACAAACTAAACATATTTGCAATAATATTTATCATATTTTATGTGTTTAGTCCATTTTTTAGTGTTTTCCGGGTTATAAATGATGTGTGTTTTAGCACACATCAACCCTCCTTTGTATTTACTTATGATTGTATGAAACTTAGATTGTAGATCCTTTTAATGTTGCTTCTTGTGATGGATGTGTAAAACCCACATGAAAATACCATGAAATTTAAAAATTCTAATAAGCAATGAAATCGACAAGAAAACTTATGAATTAATTATCATGACAAGTAACGTACGAAAATAAAATTTACGAATCATGAATACACGAACACGCGAAATATGACATAAAAATAAAAACTACACTTTTGCTTTTGGGCTTATGAATATTTCGGCAATGCACAAGAAAAGAAAAGGCCCAAGCCCATGTCCCTATCTATTAATCCCAGGGAACTAAGTTTTATCTCATTTATTGTTACAAGAATTAAAAATAAGAAACCCTAAAAAATTTCTACAAACCGGCGGCACCCCACAAGAAAGAAGGAAGGAGTTTTCGATCTTTGTTCGTGGAATCATCGTGTTTTCTATCTCTATTCCATCCTCGATCTATTCCCGTAATTGGTAAACCATGAAAACCTTTTCATTGTTTTTTTTTCTATAAATTATTATGCATGCATGAAAATAAATCTCAAGAAATAATAAGAAGTAAACTATGATATGAAAAATAATTTAAATCGATTCATGTGTTGGTGTTGTGTGGTTCGCGAGTCGAAGGGAAAACAAGCCGAGACCCCTATGGGGCTCGGCATATATATACATGTTGACATAAAGGTTACTTTTCGTTGGGCTATAACCGAACCAAGACCAAGCCGAGTACCTCTAGAGTACTCGGCACATACAATGTTTATTTTGGATCATGTCGCGTGCGTTGTTCGACCATAGAACCAAGCCGAGACCCCTATGGGCTCGGCATACATGTTTTGAAATTGGGAATTGTTGTTCGCTGGGTATTGTTCGAACCGAGACCAAGCCGAGTTCCCCTAAGGGACTTGGCACACACATGTACACTTCTATTTATTCATGTCGAGTAGTGTAGTAACCGACAAGAACCAAGCCGAGTACCCTAGTACTCGGCACACGTATATACATTGTTTTATTAATCATGTCGCGTGCGTGTTCGAACCAAGGCCAAGCCGAGACCCCAAGGGGTACTCGGTACACATATGTTGTTTGGGATTGATGTCCGAGTAACCTAAGACCAAGAGAACCAAGCCGAGACCCTATGGGGCTCGGCATACCTTCCTTTTTGTGTAACAAGGGCTCGGTTTACATAAGGGCTTATGATATTCATTGTTTTCGGCTTAAATAAAAATGGGATTATAAAACTTCAATGATTTTCGGTTCATATAAGGACTTATGGCTTAAATGATTTTCGGTTCATATAGGGACTAATTGGCTTAAATATTTTCGGGTTACATGTGGGCTTATGGCTTAATAACTTCCGGCTTATATATGGGCGTATGGCTTAGTTGATTTTCGGTTTGCATATGGGCTTATGGTTAAGGTTGTTCGGCTTAAAATGGTGGGTTTATGAACTAAATTAAGTCGGGCTTATGGTTAGCTTAAGATGGGCCGTGTGGCCCAAGACCAGGCCGAGGCCAATGGGCTCGGTAACATATGTGTATGATCGTGACTGGGTAATTTATGATAACTACAACCGTCGGGAAATTGTATAATTACTCTAAGTGTCTTTTAAACCCTAACTTTAATAAATTTCATTTTTAAACCTTAAACTTTCAAGTAATGACAATATTGACCCCTAATTTATGAAATGACACTTTAGACCCTTTAACTTTAATTAATTACAGTTTTACCCTTGAAAACATGAAAATGACGTTATGTCCCTAAGTATAATTAATTACCAATTATAACTAAAGTATATTAAATAACATGATTTATCTAAATTAATAACAATAGATTATTTATTAATCCAAGACACAGAAATGGAAACCTGCTATTTTTAGAAAGTTACTATTTATGGAAACCTGCTATTTTTAGAAAGTTACTATTTATGGAAACCTGCTATTTTTAGAAAGTTACTATTTATAGAAACCTGCTATTTTTGGAAACTTACTAAATAAGGAAAGTTACTACTTTTAGAATACCAAGTATAACAAGATACAAATCATGGAATACAATAATCCAAGAAACATACAAGAATACTAATCAAGGAAAGTTACCAAAAATAGAAAGCTGCCAAAAATAGAAAGTTACTAAAAATGGAAAGAAACTTAAATCATGCACAAGTAACTTATACAAGCTCTTTATCATGTAGCTCGTGTGAAGACGGAGTAATACCTTTCTATTTTCTTCCTTTCACTGCTTCATTGTCCAGGTACGGATATTCCGTCCTTTCAGTAAGGACATTCTTTCTATTATGATGCATTCCAGAATGCTATGCTTCCCCATTTCTATGTTTTTGCTTGATTTTACTCCATGTTTATTTCATGTCCCTTGCCCGGAGCTATTATATATGCATGACCATGATTTATGTGACTTACCACCTAGTTATGGAGGTACCATGACCATGACACTTGAGGCACCTGTGTCATGACTCTTTCGCGTTGAGAGTGATTTCACGCGGCGTCCCTTTTCATGTTACTTTATTTCATGTCTGGCCATTAATTTTCGGGGCGTATGGGTGCATCCTAGTGGAATGTTTCTAGTTCATGGTGATTAGGTTTGGTGTGTGCTCTAATCCAATCACATTGGAGTTGAATCCCTCACCCCATTTCATTATAAGAGGTCACCCCTATAGTACATGTTGAGCATCCCTCTACTTATGCATGAATGACGTTATTATTATGCTATGATATATGAGCTCGTGATTAGACTTTATTATAAGTACCACATATGTAAAATATGGTTATAAGAGTTTTATAGTAAACTACTAACTTAACTAATACATAAAACAAGTTTTTATAAAGTTATACACTTAAATACATATGGGCTGTTTAAAATTCGAACTTAGACAGTAGGTGATGATATTTTATAAAAATAATACGCCTCATGACGATTCCATAATGATAAGAAACTTGAAAAACCGATCTATAACGAAAAAGATACGTTAAAAACGAGTTTACGACTATAAATACTTTTATAAAACTATTTTTATAAAAAGTTACTATTCATTACAGCAACTTTGAGTTTAGAACACCTAAAATATGATATAACTTTTGATTACGAGATCGTACACGCAAGAATCGTTCAAAACGGAACTATAACGAGTAAATTACGACATTTTCGATAATTAAAGTTTATAAAAGTAATTTTATAAACTATGAACAGTAAAAATCACTATTCATCAGTGGATTTATCTTTATAAAATATAATACCTCTTTTAATAACGTGAACGTACTCGAAGGAATCACTAAAATCGGAGTTAAAACGAATAAGTTATCGCGATTACGAGTTTACGCTAATTAAAGCCTAAAACGACAAATGAGCTGTTGTGAACAGTAATTTTACTATTCATCGCAGAATTTTAAAAACTTTAAAATGTAATATTTTGATCGCTCGTCTTACTACGAAGACGTGGACGTAAGAAACGCGAGCAACGGGCTTAAAACGACCAAGTTAGGTCATTTTTACGAAAAGTATATTTATAAACGTTTTCACTTTATAAATACTATTTTACTAAAATGATTAGTCGGTGATTATGCTATATAGAATATTGAGTGGTTATCAAAGTGCTATATTACTAGGGAGTTTCATAATGAGGCCTCTTCGGATGGCGTATCGATGAGTTGTTGGATTTACGATTTAAAGTGTCCTAAACTCCTCGTACGTCATGTCATGACCTCTTTATTTATGATAGCCCGAACGATAGTACGATGTAACAACTATAAGATTATATTCAGTGTTGTTAATTAAAAGTACTCAGTACTTATACAGCCTTAATTTAAATAGGTTGCATTTATCGTCTTGTGTGACGTTTTATCTGAGATTAATTGAGCTATCTGTACTCAAGGTGAGTTCATAGCCCCACTTTTTACAGTTTTACTGATTTATTATTATTTGGGGTGAGAACATGCTTTGTTTTATAAATTGGACGCAAGTGTTGAAAGTATATTGATTATGTGTTGCCTAAGTAGCGATAACCCTCCTGAGCCCATTATTCATGAACTGTTAATTGCATAGATGTAGTTGTGAATTACATTATGTGAGCGCGAATGATATAAATAGATCTATTGGGATTAACCTCCCCGTTTGGGTGATTAGCTATCACTAGGAACGAACGTTGACCATGTCGGACTTGGATGTTGCGGGTTACAACATCTGTACGGGCAAATAACTGCTAAAATAGCAAATATAGGTTGAGCTTCGGTGTCATGAGCTTAGTGCAACAATAATCTGGTTTTGTGATTGTTGGCATATGTTGTAAACATCACGTGAAAGTCTTGCGGTCCTGCATAATTTAAATACATTAACCTATGAATTCACCAACAATTTTGTTGACGTTTTAAGCAATGTTTTCAGGAGGTCATTAGGCACGAGATGCCAAGGATGCATTGGATTGTACAGTTAAAGACTTATGTGTATCATGTTTTGGGAAATATATGTTGTCTTTTGTAATATGAAACAAAGAACAAGTAAAGCTATAAGCTTTTGTAATATATCTTTTAAATCCAATGTATCAGTTTAAACGACTTTTGTGTCGTTCTTATATATATCTTGTGCTGTTGATCTTGAAGTAACATGCCCCGGATCCTTATTCCGCTGCGACCCATTTTGGGGGTGTTACAGATTGGTATCAAGAGCCAAGGTTATAGAGAACCAGGTCAAAATGTTTTTGCTGGACTATAACCATTTTCAAACATTGCATACATACAAAAGGGTTTTTACGGGGTATTCATATACAAATTATTGCATTAGTCGGTTAGGCTATGTACATGCATAATTGATATACGTGTTAATAATATACTACGTATATAAGGATGATAGTCTTATATTAATATAGATATAAACCAAGGCAATAAACACGGGAATTTGATATATAAAAGTATTAAACATTTGATGTTATCACTTGTCTCGTTTCTTCCTAAACTGAGTCCATGTCACTTGTATTTCCTCCAAATGCCTTCAAAATGTTAAAATGACAAAAAGAAATGATTAAACACGTAATTTGTGCATACATGCATGCATTCATGGGTTAAATGGCCCCGAAAAAGTGTATAAAATGACACCTCATCAATGATATCATTTGTTATATAACTACCCCCACACCCTTGCTTCGCACTCACTTTTAGTGCAAGATACCCCTAGTACGTCCCTCTGAGCCTATCCTTTTTACGGTTCTTGTATTTTTATGGTGGATTCCGGATTATTAATGAAGAGCATTGTTTACACCCCACCAAAAAGTTACACCTAAATCGTCTTAGCCTTACTTGTATGTACTCATTTTTAGTACATAATTGTTTAACCCTAGTTAATTGTTTACTTGATTACATTGTTGCTAAGTCAAGTCATTTGTAGTGTATACAGTTTATGACGATTGGGAATCATGGTAGTTTTTATTATATGGAAAAATGGGGAAGAAAGTCAGATTATTACCCCATACGTGTTTAATATACTCCATGTTTGTTGATCCTTTTAATTTGGGTCATTAGTTAGTTTATTATTGAGTTATTAAAAACTCAACTGTAGAGGTGTCATTATAAACCCCGAGTCATGTACATTATTTATTTTCAAGCAGATGATAGGGCAAAAGTGTATATAAAAAAAGAGAAAAAGAAAGAAAAATAAAAAAAATAGAAAAAATGAAAAAAACACAAAAAACATGTTAGAATATACAGGCTGCCATCTTGCATTTGTTTATGTTAAAAAAAGAGTCAAGAAAGAAAAGAAAGAGTCTGATGTATAGTTGTGTACAATTGTTAAAGTTTTTGTCGAGTCTTGGCTTAGCAACGCCTTTTACATGTGATCTTGTGAATAATTAGCATGCCACTAGTAAATTTCCCCCATTATCCCTAACAGTGTTTCCTTTACCCTACACCTAACAATACAACCCTTCAAAAGACCTCTATGATAGTAATTCCTAGGTACTCACGCTAAAGCGGTGGAGGATTTGATCCTATATCAAGCCTATGGTAATCTATATACTATGACAAGTAGTGAGGGTTTATTTTCTCGTTTCCTATATTATTATAATTCATTATTACACCGAGTGAAAGAGAGAATCCAAATACTTATGTGAGGTGCTAGTATATAATTTATGTTCTTTTAATTACAAGGTTGATCCGGTTGTGCCATAAACTATCTTTACTTAGTAGGTTAAATGTCCCTGACTTTTCTATTTATTCAACAGAAAAGCTCATTTGCTTGAGGACAAGCAAATCCCAAGTGTAGGGTCTGATGAAGTGTACTTTTATATACTTTTTCAGGGTCATTTAACCCCCAAAATCATGCAAATATGCCCAAATATTGTTGTAGAATATGTGTATTATCTAAACACTTAACCAATCAATGAGAAACTAGAGAGAGAAAGGGATGGAAGGAAGGTTTCTAGTGACAAAAATAAAGAGATAATATTAGATTACTAGTGTGTGCGAGAAATGAAACCAATCAACACCCTCTCCAAGCTATGGAGAGGGTATTTATACATCATATAGGCCGCGACTCACTTGGGTCTTGTGGGATTTCTATAGGCTTTGGCCCAACTAGCTTAATAATGTTCCAAAAACTATCTAAGACTTACGAGCTACATATTTTAGGAGGGACCGAGTCTTTTCTCGACTCCTAACAATCTCCCCCTAAGAGAGGTCATATCCTTTTACAAAAATCTTAAACTTAGCATTCTACAAATGTCTTCGGTCTTTGCTCGTTGTCTTGAATTTTGTCTTTCAACTTGTGATATACGTAGTGATCTTTAGACTTTAGGCTTGAGCTTGTTCCTTTAAGCTTGACTTGCATGTGATATTTGAGCTTCTTGAGATCATCAGCCGAATATAATCTCTTATCATCATCTTGTGATCTTTTTCCATCTTGTGTATTTGTGACCTTCAGACCGACATGCTCATACTTTTCTTGATCTTAAAAGCTTGTATTGTCATCTTTCTTGAAGTTCTTTAACTTTAACACTTCATCACCTCAAGAAGGACGTGCGGAATCATAGTAGCAGAAGTCTTGAAACATAAACTTGAGCTTTCATAATGTCTTTACATTTGTCGGTCGAGTATGAGCATGTGGCTATAAATCTTGACTTGTCTTGAATCAGCTGCGACCACCATCGGGATTACGTGTATGAATGGGTTAGTGATAAACAACATATATGGACGAAAGTGTCTTTGTCACTTTGTCGAATACGGTTGCAATAACCACAGTTCCTCATTAATTAGTATAAATACTGCCTGTGATCAGGTAGAATTCCAAAGAATCTCCTTGACAGGGTTTCGCAGCTGCACTAACCTTTCTCGTTATCGTAGCGTCTTAAAGCAGACAACACGGTATGAGTGAACCAGAGAGACAAAGTCTTACCGATTGAATCAAAAATTGATTTGAAAATCAATCGACGTGTCACTTGCTAAAGTGGTTTTGCGACACATCGAGAGTTTTAAGCATTTCAAAATTCGTCAACCATCAATTCATAGTCTGGACCGAATCGATGTCAAGTGGCACAAGTTTGATCCATATAGGATCTCACAAGTCACCTACCGCAGAGCTTGTTTGATGTTGGCTCTGGAAGGATTTCCATCATCATCGTGAATACTTAGGTATCACTCTGATGTTCTAGAAAATCACAAGGATAATGCGTAAGACTCTTAAGATATTACTTGTTTTCATAGTGTATGAAAAACAAATATATTGGAATAGTGTCCTAGTGAGATTTATGGGTGATCTCTTTATGGCTCTAGACACATATTACTTAAGTTATAGTACTCGGAAAGGGCTGGAAAGCACAGACATGCCACCCTTGTCAAAACCAACTACCTCGTAAGTGAGAAAGTATATTGGGAATACCAAAAATGTGTGTAATCTTTGTGAGAAATGAAACAAGAGTCTTTTGAGAGACCCATTTGAGTGGCTAGGGAGGGTTGTGCCAACTCATTACTTGGTCCATGATGACTATCTTCAATACCAACAACATCTTAGTGTTTCTGATAGCATATGTATTGGATGACCCGGTTTTCTGACTAAGTGTAAGGAGGGCTTCTTTCTTTTCACCATTTATCTTTACTTTTCTTTTTCATTCTTCAACCCCTTCAATGCTTACCAAGACTTCGTCACTAACACCTTGTTAGGTTTGTTCCAGTGTAAGCGGTTAGATATTAGAAAAAGACTTGGTCACCCCGTGTATTTTACTGTTTATTGTAGCTCGTAGTTAAGCTTTTAATGTATAACATCCAGTAATGGGCCGGGTATTAAACCCAACGTGTAAGCCCAACTAATAAAAAGGCCTTAAGGGCCGGTTTGTTACCACTATATAAGTCCTCTTCCATGCCAAGGAAGAGGTGGGTTAGACCCCTCATTTATTATAATACAAGTTTATTTTCTCTCTCTAGAAAGTTCTCTCTTACTTTCTCACTCTAGAACATGGCTAATCCACTAGTCATCTAATTGTGTTATGATTTCCAATAACCTACAATTGGTATCAGAGCACATGCGATGATTAGCTAGATTGTGTGTGCGTTTTCTTGGTTTGTTTAGATCAAAAGTTTGGTTTTTGAAGGTTTTTAGTCTTGCTCTTGATTTTCTTTGATCCTGACGTTTGTGATGTTAAAGTTCGTGTTTGTATAGTTGCTATAACCTTCTAGTACCAAGTTGTGCAAAAGAAACCAAGCAAAAACGTTCAAAATGGTGATTTTTAGGTGTTTTTAGGTGAAAACCCCAGAATTATTTATTCTATAGCGAAGGTTAAGTTAATGTTTGAAGATCTTCGTAGCGAGTTAGGGTACTGTACTAGCGAGTTGTCAGAATAGTACACTGTGTGTCAGAAAGTACTGTGTCAGCGACTTGTCTTCTTGTGCATGTAGCGAGTTAGGCAGCGAGTTAACTTTTCTTGCAGGTAGCGAGTTGAAGACTAGCGAGTTGGATACTAGCGAGTTGAAGACTAGCGAGTACAGGTTTTGAAGATCTTTATTCTAGCGAGTTAGGAAAGGAAACTCTGCCAAAATTTCTTCTTATTAGGGAGTTGTCAAACACTCCTCTTAGCGAGTTGAAGTAGTGAGTTACCAGGGTTATTGAAGATTTTTGGTTGGAGTTGAGGCCAACGAGTTATAGGTTATCTGAAGACCATTTTCTAGCGACTTGAGAAAAGAAACCCTGTCCATTTGATTTCTTGATTAGCGAGTTGTCAAGTCTCTACATAATAGCGAGTTGTCAAGTCTCTTCACAGCGAGTTAGAGGGTAGCGAGTTGTGAAATTTTAGACTTTTGGACTAAATTCAACCTGTAATCTTAACTAACTTGTACAACAACTCACCATTTCAAACAATCAATCACCACTTTTAACATACAATCACTAATCATTGTTCGATCAACTTAAATCATTTCACAATCAATTAAGATGGCTAATCTTTTGGAAGATATCCAATGTGCTGTTTCCGATACCCGACCACCTATGCTTGAAAGGACTAACTTTGCATCATGGCAACAACGTATTCGATTTTATTGTCGGGGTAAAGAGAATGGGGTGAACATTCTGAAGTCGATTGATGAAGGACCTTTTCAGATGGGAACTATTAGAGACACAATTGCTGAAGGGACAGAAGGTGCCCAGCAACTAGGTCCCGAACGAGCTCGAGTCTATTCGGACCTTTCACCTGAGGATAAGGATAGGTATAATGCTGACATTCGGGCAACAAACATCCTACTTCAAGGGTTACCAAAAGACATCTACACTCTCATCAATCATTACACTGAAGCAAAAGACATTTGGGATAATGTGAAGATGCTCCTGGAAGGTTCGGAACTAACGAAAGAAGATCGAGAATCACAATTGTATGATGACTTTGAACACTTCCGTCAGAACAAAGGAGAAGCCATTCACGACTATTATGTCTTGTTTGCCAAGCTCATTAATGACATGCGGAACATCAAGATGACCATGTCCAAAATGCAGTTGAATTCAAAGTTTGTTGATAACATGTTGCCTGAATGGGTTAGATTTGTTACAGCCGTGAAACTGAATAGAGGATTGAGGGACTCCAACTATGATCAGCTGTATGTTTATCTGAAGCAACACAAAGCACTTGCCAATGAGAACAAAATGATGCTGGATCGATTCACTCAATACACTGTTGATCCTCTTGCCTTGATGTCAAATGTTTCACATCAGCAGTACTACTCACAATCATCTACAACTCTGTAACATTTCTCATTTTTATGTCATTGTACGACTCTATTAATGATCATTATTTATTTTAGTCTAATATGCGTTTACTTTTAATTTGACTTTTAAGCTAAAT
>BQNB010039023.1:19953-36136 GCA_026074375.1 Tanacetum coccineum | reverse complement strand
TATTCATAGGTTTACTTGTCGATTTTCATTGCTTATTAAAAATTTTAAATTTCATGGTATTTTCATGTGGGTTTTACAATATATCTATTCAACATACACCATTTTCCTCTTTAGTAGTCTTCCTTTGTCCACTAGTTTATTAACACCAGGGTTTGCAATCTCTTTACAAACCATAAACTCAAGGTTACCTTTCTTAACAACATGGTTTGGAACCTGTTCACCCTAGCACCATCAATCTCATCAAGCACATTAGCATCCATCCCTTTTTTCCACTGCTTCACTAGGCATGTCTATAAAATCACCAATTTGTTTTCCTATGTTGTTGTTTAAAGGCACATCTTCTTCACATACGTGTTCCTGGCTAACCTTGTCATTCATTACGTCAGTCCCTTTGTCTAAATCAAAGGTATTAATATCGAACACAAAGCCAATCTCAAACAAGGATCTTTTCCATTCGAATTCTTCTCTCCACCTTTTTCCCTTTTTTCATTCTTGGACTCATCAAACCATGGAGTTGGTATTAGCAACTCACTGTCAGAGTCTGATAAACATACTTCACTTGGTGAACAAGTGTAAGTTTCATTGTTAGCCATGTGAAGATGTTATCCTATCGTTAGTTTTTTTACAATTATCTGGAAACTAAGTGAAAGTGTAAATATCTAGATTAAAATGACATGTGATTTGATCTTAGGTTTTTCTCTATTTATGTGAACGGCAGTAGAAAATATGGGCTGGTAAACGAGAAAGGGCTAAATATAGAAGGTGTACTAGTGTAGGTGAAAACCTTAAACGTTAAGGACCAAATTCATAGATAAAAGCAGTATACCTTCTAGTGCAGTTGAAAACCATAAATGTCATGGACCAAATTCATAGATAAACCTATTCAATTTTTAGAATAGTACAAGTGAATATTTGTGCAAAAAAGTCAAACATAGTTTACATTACACCCTATTGAAGACTAGTGTAATCTGTTGACAAAGTAAAGCTGTATCACAATCATCTACTAAAACATGAATTCACCACCAAATCATGAACGGGAAGAAGGCCTTGATATAGACGATTCTGATCTTCTACTAACCCATGTCGTCCATCCCACCAACCACCCTCACATAGTCCTTGAGATAACCACCACCACCCAAACCCTGATTTCATCTCAAAACCATCAAGTTGATACTTATGATGAATTTAAACAAGCCCTTGATATAGTAGATTCCGATCTTTGACTTACCCTCATTGTTTGTCCCAGCAACACGCCTCACATAGTCCCTGAGATAACCACCCAAACCCTATTTTCATCTCAAAACAATCAAGTTGATAATAGTGTTGTAAAGCCCATTAGGATAATACCAGGTCTTGGTGGTATTGTTCAAACGTCCAAGCTACGTAAATTAGCTGATATTCAGGAAGGCGGGGAGGAATCCATAATGTCTACACAAGAGTATATTAGAAAAGTTATTGAGGATGTGGGTGAGGATGACGATTTTACGTGTGCGTCGTGGCTTAGCGTGCTTGAGTATGTCAATGTTGATGGAGGGATCGTGACGGGTTGTTTTAGAGATGTTAAGAAATTTCTCAAGAATATGATATTTGAGAAAGTTGTTATAGTTATCAAGTCTTGTACTCCGAATATGTTGGGCGATCTTATAGTAACACTCAAAGACCTTTCTGGTACAATCTTCGGTACTATTCATTACAAAGTGCTTACAGAGGAGAGTTGCAAAGGCGATTACCGTAGGAGCGGCTTTGATACTTCATAATGTTTCTGTCTTTTCTCCTAAGCAGTCAACTCATTATTATCTTAACATTACAAAGAAAAATATGTTCAAAGTATTCCACAATGATGGTGGGTCTGCATAGTTTCTATGCTCTATTCTGAATGTTGCAAAGAGTATTTTTTTTGAATTGGACATGTCTTGGTAACTCAAATATCTTTCTTCAAATTGTTCTACATAAATTGCTAACTTCTAATGCTTTTATAAATATGGCACAACATTAGTGCAACTGCAAATGCATGCATAAGAAAACAAACAACACCAACATAAATAACAAACAAAAACAACTTAGAAAACAAACACGAACAGAATTCATCATCTGGATACACATGACATAACAAGATCTAGCGGTCTGCTAAAAGTTAAACATCTAACTTCAAATATAAACACAACTTACGGAACAAACAACTTACAAAACAAACACCAACATCATTCATCATCTGTATATTTTTCACCGCCTTTTCAACAAAATAGGAAACTATTGTTCTCAAACCATCAGCAAACTATTCTACATGTTCCCTTATTTCATCAGTGTACCAAACGATGTCACTCGCCTTTTTTTTGGCAACACAAACGCGTAACATTTCTAGGATTTCTTCAGCCATAGGTGAAAATTTCTTAAAAATCAAGTCTTCTTTATCGACCATCATAAACTTATGGTTATTAATTACTGCCGACATGTTTTTAGTTATTACGACTGGTGGATGAGAATCAGAGGGCGAATTACATATTCTTTTAAGAACCTCACTTAACATTATCATTTCTTCAGCCATCGGTGCTAATTTGTTAGAAGTCAATTCTTTTTCGTCGACCATGGGAAAGTTACCGTTATCACTTACTGCGACGTGTTTTGAGTTATTAAGATTGTTGGGTGAGAATCACAGGGCGAAATACAGTGTGTAAGAATGGTAAATCTGGTATCGATTTAAATACTTGTGTTTGGGGGTCCAATGGTATATCTGGGTTTGATGGTCCAATGGTGTATAATTGGGTCTCAGGGACTAATCGTGTAAGGTAAACCACAATTCTTCATTTTCCTGCCAAGAGATTAACCCTTTTATCTACCAATGGAAATAGGGAACGTAGTTACAGGTGTAACAAACAACAATCAATGTTAAATAGGGACCAAACGGGTAAACCCAATTATAACATCAAAGACCAAATGTGTATAAACTCTTATGATACTGACATGCTTTTGCAACTAAATTATGACTTTGATTTATTTGGTAATTCAGTAGACTATGGAACATAGTAACACGTGTAACAAACAACATTCACTGTCATATAAGGACCAAATGGGCAAACCTAGTTTCCACATCAAGTTGTGTATAACCTCTCATGCTAGTTATATGGTTTTGTAAACGAGCAAAACTGGTTACCACATCAAGGACCAATTGTGTATAACTTGTTATGCTACTGAGTAGTTTTTTCTAGAATAAGTTAAATAGGTCATAAATAGTTTCAATCAGTCATAAACAAGTGCAATTATCCATTTTCCACCTAAGTGGACTTAATGTTTGCCTCTAAAAGGACTTAGACAGTTGCCACAGATGTGGGCTTTGATGTTTGCCACTTATATAGACTTGAATTATAAACATACACTCTCCTAAAACATATTAGTTTTTAGAATTACAGAAAAGACCATTCACTTGCACCACCTGCTCTACTTGACTGTGTTGGTACACCATCACCCATTTCTCTTCCATCTGCATTCCTTGTTTTACTCACTGGCACTTGAGAACTAATAGAAGGTTGACTGGAAGGTTGAGTGTGAGTTCTTTTTTATGAACTAATTCTTTCTATTTGCACTCTTCTCTTTTTCCATCTACTATGGGATGGACCTTGACTGGCAACACCTGCACCACCTGGACCACCTTCACTAATAGAAGCAGACAAACCTATAACAACACCAGCACCTGATCCACCTAAACCATCTTGACCAACTACGGGTTTTGTTTGTTGTGCTTGCCTAGATGCATTACCACTGGCTTCTGCATTGTTGCCACCTACATTAAAAAAAATCCTTATAAGTTATTCCATGATGTTTAGATTAAAGACACACTTATAGCTTGAAGCTGAAATAACTACCTGTTGTTTCCTTTCGACCTAGTCCTTTGCATGTTGCCTTATTGTGTCCAGTGTTTTTGCAGGATTGACATGTAATGGTTCTTCCTTTCCTACTCAGTTTACCATATTTCACAAATGGTTCATCCTCATTTTTGGATCTCTTTCTTTTCATCCTTAGTCGGCCTACCTGGATATGATGCTTGGGTGGAGGAAAAAAGTGTTGTTGGACATGTGGGCTTCTCCCAGTACTTGGTCCATAAATTGGTTGTATCTTGTGAGAGTATGTTTCCTTCCATGTTTACTCAACTAATAACAATAGGGATTTACCTTCATGGCGGGGGGTGGTTGCCACCGGTCATTCAGAGCCATATTCTAACAAGCTTTGCAAAATCCATGCTTCAAGGAATCCCTGTCAATTGTTATTTTTATTGCCATGACTGTTCCATACTCACTACATCCACAATACACTGATCACCAAGTGAACCTGAAACTTGATACTTATTGTTTCCATTCCATTGCACCTTCATCAAACGAGCTTCTTTCTTGATGGATTCCATGATTCTGGTTCCAGTAGGGGTCAAAGGGCCAGTAATTTATCAATCACACCTTGTACATTCACAATTCTCTTCATGCAATACTCCTAGATGTACTCTAAAAGTGTGATCACTGGCTTGTCCCTACCTCTAATTATTTTACCATTAAAGACCTCACAGATGTTATTGAGCAATAAATCTTTATTGGGTCTACCTACAAATCAAAAATACAATATCATTTATAGTTATACAACTATACCTAATACTCATAATATGAAAGCAGTAAAATTTATGATGGCATTAAGAAAATAACAATGGTTGTCCTTGTATTTATGTGTTACGCAGAAAAATATGATTAGACCAATGTTCTGCTGGTATCTTTTCACCATTCATTGCATTTGGTTCTTTGTATTAAGCTTTTACTTACAACTTTTCAAAATCCTAACATTTGTAGCAGATGCGCTCTCCACCACAAATCCTTGTATGCTTTGTCCACACCATCCTGCTTCATGTTATGTATCACAAGATATTCTATGTTCTGCACTTGGGAACATAGTTTATTTGGCTGGAATGTGTTACTCTGCATGATCATTTATTTATATTGTTACAAATTCATATAATTCAGTAATTAAGAATTCAGCTAGTCAAGCATAATACTAACCTTTTGTCTATTACTAATGAATGTGAAATTTAAATTAGGATGCAGATCTATGTCATCACCCAAATACTACAAGAACCAGCACCATGAACTCTTACATTCAGCTTCAACCAATGCATATGCCAATGGGTAAATTCTATTATTTAAATCAAGTCCAACAGCTACCAATACTTGGCCTAGAAATGGCCCCTTCATGAAAGCACCATCTAATCCCTAACAGATCTCTTCTGCAGGCTCTAAAACCCAGTTTTAATACTCCCAAACAAACATATATTCTCTGAAACACCCTAGTAGGCAAAGAAGGATCAGTATTCCTTTCAACTGCAATCTTGATAGTGGTATTAGGGTTTGTAGACTGTAACTCAACAACATAGTCTCTAAGCATAAAATACTGCAAAATGTGATCTCCTCTAATCTTTCTTTCAGCTTTAGCTTTAGCTCTGAAATCTTTGCTCATAGATATCTAAACCTCCAACTCACGTTGGAGCTGGTCTTGAACTGCCTTAACTAGGATATCCTGATTAACCCTGACTTGTTCAAATATCTTCTCAGACAAGAATTTGTAAGTGCAGTGTTTGATTTCCTTGGATTGAAGGCATGTGTGTGTATCGTTGTGTGTCTTCACCGCCCAATTTTTTGTAAATTTGTTTTTTCCCACATACAAGACCTAAGGGTAGAGATCTTCTTTATCATGTGCATCCAAAATAGAAGAAGATGCTTGAATGTCATCATTGGTACATGTATTCTTCCTTTTTTACTCCTAGTAGTTAGGCCACTTGATCCACTAGGCCTAGCTTCCATTCCATGATTTGGGCCAGTTGGTCCAGTACCTTGTCACATTGTAAATACAAGCACTTTTCCATCACATCTTGCTCTTATCATGACACCATCATTCTTATACAGCTTCAAATTCCTTCCGTTTTCAATGGAATGCAGGTAGGCTCTGTCCTTAGCCACTTTTGGAGTTGTAAATTTCTGGCTAGTGTAAAATGAGTACTTCCATTGACCACTAGCATTCATAACACCTTCCATTTCTGTCCTTAATTTGGCTAACCTTCTCTTCTTGTAATTTGTTTCTTCATCATTACCAGGGTCACTATCGAAACCATCTGCATTGATGACATCCACATCCTCTCCTTCTAAAACATCTTCCAAGAATAGATTAGTGACACCAATGTTGTCAAAAGGAAGATCCATGCTAATACCAAACAAATGGACATCAACATCCGGCTCTACAATCTCATTCTCTTTATCTACCAAAAAATCTCCGTCTACATCATCATCATCATCTGTACCTGTATCTTCACTAGACTGAACATCATATTCAGTTTCATATGTAGTATCTATTCCTTCATCATCAAAGAAGAATTGTCCATCACTAGGAGCTGATTCATCAAACTCACCATTATAATGTTCAACATCTTCCCCGGAACTCACATAATCTTCAAGTACAACATCTTCCACACTGAATTCCTAATTTACAATCTCTTCCACAATGGGTACCTAAGTGCTAACCTCCGCTACAATGGGTTCTTAAGTGTTAACCTCTGCCATAATGGGTTCTTGAGTGCTAACCTCTACCAAAATGGGTTTCTGAGTTCTACCAATATCTGGTTCCTCAGACACAAGGAGCTCAGATTGTATTTCAACTTAGGAAACATTTAGGTTTACAGGTTCATTAAAGTTCAAGTCCAAGTCATCAACTCTAAATGACTCATCATGACTTAACCCTAAACTGTCCACACCACTCCTCACAACATCAGCAAAGCCTGCCTCTCTATCCAATTTATGTTTCATCAAATGATAATTGCCTTATCACATCATTTATAACCAGACTAGCAGTTGCTTGTTGTGAGACAAAACTCAGGTTTATGTCACTAAACTGTGATTGTATTGTCGAGAGAACATGGCTTTGTGTGTCAACTCCCTGTATACCACTCAACTATGTATATGTGATGACAAACTCATCAGTGGGAGGGGTTAAAATATAATTAGGCATACACCTAGGTGTAATGGAATCACAAACAAAATCCTTACAAGGTGTACTTGAATCATGTTGTGTCAAAGAGCTAGTGTATACTCACAGTCAGAAACAAGGTTCCTTACGTTGTTTCAATAGACTCATGCCAGTCAAACAACAACATTTTTTTAGTTCTATTTGCTGCAATGCTACCAGGCTCATCAACAATCTCTTATATTGTTGCCCTAAACCGTGGTGCCGAAGGTAAGAGTCTACGAAAAGTTGGTAACACCATGTTCTATATAGACCTCAATCAATTTATAGCTCCTAACATGGGTAGCCAAGAGACGAACTTACCTGCCTCGCACATGATAAAAGCATATAGACCCTTCATTTAGATGGTGAAATGGGCTAAGATAATTTTTAAAAACATGGGCTAAGATTTACCTATGTAACATGATTAAGAACTCAGCATGTTCAGCGCAAACGACAGTAAGCAAATCGATATCGACCATATCAAATATATCGACATGACCACTGACATACATTCGGCCTGGATACCTTTGAAATTTTCCACCATGATGTATTCGAATCGAAAACAAATTGGGTGCATTATCTAAAAATCAAAATTAAAACCTAACTTCATAAATCAACAATAAAACAAGTAAAGAACACTACATTTGTAAAAAAATTAACTTTGAGCAAAAGGCCTTCAAATCATTACCGTAAGATGCTTCGAGATCTTCGATGAGTTGATCGGTGATGCCTATCCACTATTTTATGTGGAGCTTCCATCCCGTGTGGTCCACTAACACCATTGCATGTAGGGTTTGATTGCAGAAAAATATTGTAAATATGGTTATGTAAGTGATTTGTGAGAGAGTAGGAATATGATTCGGGCGGGAATAATCTTGTGAAATAATAGGGATGAGAGGTGTAAGTAAAGTGAATAGTAAAAATATTAATTGGTGATGTGATGGGAAGTGTACCTAAAAATTTTTACACTTAAGGACCAACGGTGCACTATAATACTTTTAAAGTGAAATTACAATAGTACCCATCACTAACGAAGCGACTTAATGACCATTCATCTCTTGGGACCAAACACGCACCCAAGTGACCACTTTTGGGACCATTTTCATCTATTTTCAAAATAGGGGACTGAACACGCAAACGGGGTGGAGTTTGGAGACCAACGGTGTAATTTACCTAAAAAAAGGTGTATGTGACAAAATATGTTGTATTTCAAATTATCATGCTAATAATAAAAACAAGTCCAAACATATATCACAAACATTTTAGCTTTAACATGTGCTAAGAAAATGTAATTTAACAAGTTTTGTTTTCACTTTTTCATGACTAAAAAAGCTTTTTCGTTGTTGTAAGTTGTAACTGAATAAGAAGATAGAGTTGGTACAAAACAAGATGAGCTAGTTTATCAGTAAAATTTAAATTTGACTTTTAAATTTGTGTTTATAATTCAATCTAGAACATATATAAGAATTGGATTAAGATGTAAAATTACATAAAGTACTAAAAAAAACTTGACTCTTGATTGAAAGTAAAGTACGATACATTTAGAAAATAAATTTTATACTTCATTGTTTAACAGTTAGTTTGATACATATAATTACATACTGTTACATAAGAACTTTACTCTAGTGTTTAGAGATTATTATAAAACCTTACAAAAAGCAGGGGAGCTCGGGTAAGAGTGTTTAATGCGACCCGCCCGCTTTAACCTGATCCAAAACCCACGGGTTAGACATTTAATGTTACCGAAGCCTCTCTCTCTTTTCTTTGTTTAACCTGGGGTTTTACCAGTTGTATATCACTCGTTGTCTCTCTTTCTAAAACCAATCTCACCCACATGTTTGTCTCTCTCTCTAAAATTTTAACATCTAATTAACGGGTGCTTTAACACAAACTATTTCCTTTTGTGGGGTTTTGAGGTGATCGGTTGGGTGAGTTTGGTTGAGCTTTGGTCGGTGGTTTTTGTCGGCTCGGGGTGCTCTGATTTGTTGGGGCTTTGATTAGGGGTTTATCTCTACAGAAAAGGTATTGTCAATATTTAATTTTATATTAAGGGGTTTTGTTATAATTTAGGGGTTTGCTTGATTTGTTAATGAATGTTGAATTGGGATTTATTTTATTTTTGAGAATTGGTTAAATCGAAATCTGGGTATTGAAATTGGTATTTAAATAAGTTGCAATTTGATGGGATTTTTGGTGTGGTGAATTGTTTCTCTTACTTTTTGTAAGGTTTTATAATTTTACCCGTTTTTAAAATTAGGGGTTTCACACAATACAGCCTCAACCCACTACCCACAACTCTCTCTGATGTCGCCGACCTCTTCGTTGCCGCCGTTAATGATGTGTGGCGTTGGTGGTCGGTTGGTGATGTGGGTGAGCTTATGTGGGTGGTTTGTTTTTTGGGTAATTAGATATGTTGGGGACTCACAACTAGAGGATTTTGATAACGGAAAGGTATATTGAAAAGATTTAATCTGGGTATGTTATGTGGTGGTATAGATTTTGGAATCAATACGTATCCTGCACGTAGAAATAGATAAACAGGTTATATTATGGCTTTTTATATTGCCGTGAACTGACTTAGAATGTAATTTGAGCCCGTTTATAGTTTTAGTGGTGTTGGTTGAGGCTTATGACATCCTTAAATTTTCTCTTGCTGTGGAGGGTGGATGGATGGTTAAGTGCGAGAATGTCTAGCCTCAGAAACCTCTGTGAAAGAATAAGCGATAATCATTGTTTACCTATGCTTGTATTTTGGTGGGGCAGTTACACTTGGATTATGGTTGCAGCCAAGGCGGGTGTTTGGTACATTAAGATACGGGTATGTTGGTCCGTTATCCTTTAATCTGTGATGGATTGTTGGTCAGTTATCCTCCAATCTGTAACGGATTGTTGTTCAGTTATCCTCCAATCTGTATACGGATTGTTGCAGGCGTTATCGTGATGCATTTTCTGATGCTTTGTTAATCTGATTCTTTGTATGTCGGGTTCGCGTGCATTTTGGTCCTTTTATCTATGTTATATAACGTATTCTCTGCGTTATGTTTTTAGAACTACGCATATGATGCTATGCAGTCAATGTTAAGGAGGCCGTGATGAGTTTGTAGGGGTTCGGTTAAAGTTGAGATTGTCCGCAACTTGGCGAGGCAACCTATCAAGTTTGCAGCCATGACGGGTGTATCCTCTTTTTCTCGATTGGTTACAATTTTATATCTTTTAAATGGTCACATGACACAAAGAAAGACTGACAGAGCCTACTCCATTATGTTGCGTAATCAAACATTAGGGGAGCTCGGGTAAAGGAGTTGTTAATGCGATACCGCCCGGGGCCCTAACCGATTCTTTGAAACCCCACGGGTTAGACATTTAATGTTACCGATAGCCTCTCTCTCTCTCTCTCTCTCTTCTTTGTTTAACCCGGGGTACTGATGTGTTGTTATTAAAGCTTTAAATTTATAATACTAGTTTTATCCGATTCCAACTAACACACGGGTAAAGTATAAACCCCCGTTTATAGTATAGGTTTAGGGTAAGACCAGGTCGTTCCACAGGATTGGTAATTCTAAAAAGAGTCAATTATATTACGAAGGGGGTAAATCTTATAGACTGTCACGATCTAAAGATTTCAAGGTACTTCAAGATAAAAAATGATGTTGTTTGGGGTATGAGAGCAAATATGTATAAACTTGGACAGATAACGGGTTCAAGAATTAAAGTATAATCGATTAAAAAACAGGTAGTTTACTAAAACGATTGTCTATTTATTATAATCAAAAATCCTTTCGGCCTTTACTTTTGATTACAAAAATGCTTTAAGTTCGATTCAAGTTTGGAAAGTAGGAATATGAACTTTCTTAACCAAGTTCGTTAGACATGAGGTTAAGCGTTAAACCCTTTTACCCTTGGTTAACGATTATTTTGTTAGCCAATCCTCACAAGGATAGCATCTAGTTATCATAGACATAATAACCCTCTTTTTGGGGGGGAACATCAGAAAACACTTAGAGAAGCCTTTTCGACCTATATCCGATATAATGAAGATCATAATGATGATTAATAGTCCAAGTGTAAAAATATCAAGTTTCCTATTAATTAGGTTTCCAAAATTCATAGTTAATCAAAGTTTTAATCCTTAATTCCCTCCATGATCCCCTAAACAAACATGGTTTAACTACTCCATATTCATCAATTCCAAAAAACTAACAAGCATGATCAATTCAGAATTCATAACAATAAAGAAGGGAAACGTGTTTATACCAAACTCAATAGCATAATATATTGATTCTTAAGAGTTTCCTTCGAACAATAATTCCAACAACCCAGAAATTCAACTATAACCCACTGTAACACTTCTAATACAACCTTCTAAGATTGGAAATGGGACTGACTATCCTCTTAGAAAACCTAGATGTTGATAAAGAATAAGTTTATTCTTCAACAATTCCCTAAGGACAATTTTCTAATTATTATAGATGATAAGAATGAAGAATGAGATGAGAAAAATGCTTCAAGGGATGATTTCCTCCTCTAAATTCGTGCTCTATTTATACTTGAGGATGGTGCATCAATTGCTAAAGTTTGGGGAGTGAAAGGTTGCACAATCATTACAATCATTTATAACTTGGGAGTAACTGCAGGAGAAGTGCGCCACACAAGGAAAATTGTGCGCCACACTTAGTGTTTAAATAAATGGCATTTAGTTCGTCTTGAAGTATGCCGCACAAAAATAATTGTGCGCCGCACTTTGGCTTTGCTCATTAACTCCTCTTTAAATTTTCTTCTAGATTCTTCATATAACGACCGTTAGTGTATTTAACGGGATTCTTTTACACGTTTAGTCCTTTGCTACATTCTTGGTCTTTGGTATGAAATATTACACAAACAAAATAGCAAAATGAAATGCAACTATTAAATGTTGTTAACACGTATATTTATGTATTTTCGAGGGGTATTTTATGTATATTTGAAGCGTTATCAAATCCCCCCCATACTTACCTTATTGCTTGCCCTCAAGCAATCAAATCGAAAGTATTTCGTTTTAAAAAACAAATTAATGATCACAAGCATAGATAACACGACAAAGCAAATCATGAATTTTTATAGATAAGTTTCTTTTTCACACTCCCTAAATTTAGTAAAATGGATAGTAAACGGAAGTCACTCATACGCACAGTCATGAAATGTTCAAATTACCATAGGCTTGTAAAAAAACTAAACTTCACCGACATGGCGTAAACACCAAACATAAACATCAAAAGAGGTAATTTATTTAGTGATATTATTTATTATTTATTGAAAAAGGTTTGTAATAAAATCGTAATTCACCTTATCCGTAATACATTC
The DNA here is from genome assembly GCA_026074375.1 of Tanacetum coccineum. Taxonomy (NCBI): domain Eukaryota; kingdom Viridiplantae; phylum Streptophyta; class Magnoliopsida; order Asterales; family Asteraceae; genus Tanacetum; species Tanacetum coccineum. Next base: position 23,770 of record BQNB010039023.1, on the reverse strand, counting down.
GACTTATTCTTCACATCATTCCTTTTTTTTACCAAAGGCTTTATTTTTGCCTCAATTCACTTTATCTTGGGGGAAACTTGTTTTCCCCAATACTTAGGATAAGCACACTACTTCAAAAATGTTTAGTTCGAGTTTTTGTTTAACAATTCCACATATGAGGCAAGCAATAACTATCTAAACTAAAATTAGATAACAACAATAATTAATGTAATGAGATAATAGAAAGAATCTAACCAAACAAAGAACTAGATTTTCTAGTGGTTCGGCACGATGCACCTCTTAGCTACTCCTCCCCGAGTATCGACTCCGAGATTTTCACTTGTCAGCATGTCCCTTAGGAAGTAGAAAACGTTTACACGACGTTACGTTATTTTCCGAGCACTAAGCTAAATGTCGAGTCCTAATCTTAGCTAGAACCAATCTACCACTTCACAAGATATACACACTCACAAGATCTACACTATCGGATCTACACAATATCCGAATCACACAAATACACAAGATAAATACAATAGAGGTTTGGTACTTAGAAGAAAAGAGGAGAGATCACTAATTAACACTTCGTTTCTTGACGAATACGAGTGTTCTTCTCTTGCACTTGAATGAGAGGGAAGAGATGAGAAGAAGAGATTAGATCACTTGAAACAAGATCTAAGTATGTTAGTGATCAAGAGTTTTTGTGAGAGAAAAAAGTTTTAGGAGAGGAGAAATATAATAGAACTGAAAAATTTCGGCAAAGGGAATAATTTCAGCAAGGGATGGGTCCAGTCTATAAAGTATCAGTCAGTTTAGTATTTATGACAGGACAAAAACTACGGTAACTGGTGGCGATCCCGGCGGTCCCACTATATATAAGGGGGCCGCCAGGCCTATAAGGGGGCTGCCACCTAGACTCCGCTCTCTTTTTTGTCTTTTTTGGGGAAGGTTGTATATGGTGTAGAAGCTTTCGTTTTGGAGGGGAAATTGAATTTCAAATTTTAAGTTTTTAATCAAAATTTTCTTTTAATTAGATATTTTGTATAAGTAATTTTGTGAAAATCTTTTGTAAAAATGTAATGGATGAGAGAAAAATATTTTCTTGGTCACTAATCATTCTTAATGATTTGTTTGTTCATACCTTAAGTGATCACTAATCTTAGAAATGGAATTTTACGATTAAATAATTTGTAATCAGTTTCATTTTTATCGTAAACGTTTTTACATTTTGTTATTATTAAAACAGTTGAGAGGTCGAAAAATATAAATAACTCTTTTAGTCATTATTTGTATTAACAATTCCCCTTTTTGATGATTGTCAATATATAGAACTGCGTTTTGGATAAAATTAATAGTTACTCATGATTATTGAGTTTAGTTCCATTTCTTCCCGTTTTTGGTCGAATTCAAAAAGGATAATTAGTGAGTAGTTGTAGGAAGAAGGAAATCGACGTTATCAAGACTTCCCTTTGGTGTGATCTGCCCTCTGTTTTGGGGTCACCATAAGGGATCTAGATCTCACAAAATTGGTTTGTTGTTGATAGAAATAATGCCTAAAAACATTATTAATATTTTTCACATCTTTACGTTTTGATAATCACAAAATATAAAAATGTTCAATGTAAAATTAAACGTAAACAAGTAATTAGTAGTAAATTTGCATTTCAAAAATTATATCACTTAAAGATATAAATAAATAAATGCTTAATGCATTTTATGATCAAAAGAAATTTTTATTCAACCTCACACTTTTATAAAATGTTGTAATCATTTTTATAAACATTACAAAACATTTTCTACAATTAAAAGAAATGTTTTATTCAAAATAAACATTTTGAAATTCAAATTTTCGGACCTAAAACGGCTAGAAAAGTTCCAGAAAATCCCCTCTACACAAAAGATAAACTGGGGAGCCCCTAGTCTAGGGCGGCCCACTTAAATACACAGGCGGCCCCCTTAATTTTAAGGGGACCGCCCATATACTGACGCTCCTCCAGATTGTCCTATAAATACTGGACTTTTCCCCACTATTTTCTCACATTTTGCACTCATTCTTTCTGTTCTAAAACAGCCCACACATCTCATTAAAATCCTTTGATCATCTAATCATAAAGCTTTGTTTCCAAGTGATCAAAGCTCAATTCCTCAAGTGCAAAAGAGAAAAGTACTTCTATCATCAAGTGAAGAAGTATTACACATTTGTGTATTGTTGCAATCTTATTGCATCTATATCATAACTTGTAAATCATTTGTTAATCTTGTAAAGTTGTGTAGTTGTTAGATCCTGGTGATTGTTGTAAGTATAGTTAGATCTTGGTGATCTTTCCTAGTAGTGTTAGTTATGTGTGATTATAGTAGTAGCTTGGTGAAGTAGTGGTATGAAGAAAACTAAGGCGTAAAGAAGTTGTGTAGTCGTGATCAAGTCGTGAAGTCAAGTTGTGTAGTGAAGTAATGAAGTTGTGGTAGATTGGTTCTAGCTAAGATTAGAACTCAACATCTAGCTTAGTTTTGGAAATCAAGATAAGCGAAAGTTGTGTAAGGTTTTCTCAACCATAAGGGAGTTTGTTGACATAGTGAAGAAAACTCTCGAGTTTGGTGCTCGAGGAGTAAAGTAGGGCGAAGAGGTGCTTCGTTATCGAACCACTATAAATCCTCGTGTTGTGGTTTGATTATTCTTACTCTTATCTCTTGTCTTACCTTATTTTCTCATACTATCCTATTAATTGTTTAGACAAGTATATTGTTTATATTGTGCAAGTGTTGAATTCATATAAAGTCGAATCTAAGTTTTTTATTAACAAACATAAACATTAAATTATAAAGCGGTAAACTATTCAACCCCCTTCTAGTTTTCCGCAATATGATAGTCAAGTAATATCAAGAAGACATTCTAAACAAACTAACATAAACTAAAACTTACAGAATTAAAGCTAATGTATGAAGAATGCTTACCTTTATGTTTCATAGTACATGAAGAAGATGAAAGATCAACGAATTAAACCTGCCAGATTAAAAGAAAAATTATAATTCTGGAATCAATAATTAATATGGAGAAATTAGGAAATATATGATGCAATAATCTTATCCGAAAAAACTAGATTAACAAAACATATGTATGAAAGAAGAAAGTAGATAGAATCGAGACATGTATTTCAGTGAGGGTAATGAACTACAAAGTGAGCCTCAATTTATAGGGCTCTCATATACTAAATATTTAATACAATTATAATCAAAGGGAATACAAAAGGTGAAAGATTAGAGAGGTTAAGGAATGTAGATAGCCACAATAATAATAATTCATAACAAATATTAAATATTTTAACTCAATCTTCTTAATTTTAAAACTCCAAATTAAATGCCAAGAAGTTAAATCATAAAGACTCCTCATTAAATATACATAACTGAATCTTATATTATATAAGATAATGCAAAAATGAGTCTCTCTCTTCATTTAATACCTAAAAAATTAAGTAATCCAAGTTATAAACATAATGTACAACCCATAAATGCAACCTTTCACAACAAAACCAACTATCTAACAAATACAAATATTAAAGGAAAATGTACAACATTTATTTCTTCTATGCATATGTTACAAGTATAGACTAATTAAAACACTAATTAATGTTATTTTTAAAACACCACTAAAATAAAAAATACATGTAATTATACACATTGTACAAACTAATAAAACATACAAAGCTTAATACAATTTATATGCTAACAAGTTGATTGTGCATATGGTTTTGAAAATCGGAACCCACTGTGACACCCCCATAAAATCAACAACGCAGCGGAATACCACTTTGGGGTGCCACTTCATAGTATAAAGTACAAGTTA
>BQNB010039022.1:25344-48343 GCA_026074375.1 Tanacetum coccineum | reverse complement strand
CCTAATATATCTCATGCATATCACTTTAGCAGTACTAACTATATAATACTAACATCACTAACTATTAACTAATAGTACTAACTATACTGATAGTACTAACATTTGTACTGGCAGTACTAACTAATATAACTAACAGTACTAACTACTTAGTCTATTTCTTCAGTCATTAGCAGTAGTATCAATCTTGAACCAGCAGTAGTAAAGTAGTACTGGCAGTAGTAACTCAAAATTCCCAACAAGGCAAGACACGTCACCCAACGAGATTACAACGTAACCACACGTAAGGTTTACGCCGTAATATTATTATTATGGAAGGATGAGTCATCTGAGTCAGCATTACGGCGTAACATGGACACTTGATTACGCCGTAACATCCTTTAAGCCTGCAACATGGAAAGTGGACGTCAGCAATTTACGGCGTAAACCTCTAAAAGGTTACGCCGTAACATATTCAAAATCTATAAATAGAGGCCTCATTCAGCCACTTTATCATCAACCATTCCACAACAGATCTAAGGGGTGATCAAGGCCTCCATAGCTCGAAGAATTCCACTAGAAGTCCAAGGGAGATCACATAATACTTACTTTTGTATTTAATAGTTCTTAAACAATTCTGTAAGGAATTATGAGTTTTCATCCATGATTATCTTTTTTATTCTTTGCTTTGTTGTTGCTCCATGGAGCGGTAAGCACTTCAAGTGCTAGCTATCATGATATACTATCATTGTATTATTTGTTTCCCTGTTAGATCTTGGATGGTTTCGTTGGATATCCTTTGACTATCGTGTAACCCTAGGTTTTGGTAGTATTGCAGGTGGTTTAGATCATGTTAATCCTGTTATTAGATTACCACTTAAACATGGGATTAGAAGGGTACTAGGGAAGGATGATCATTCAAACCCTAGTGTAGGAACTAACCCTGTTACTGCCTCTATCACTCAATATACTAAAAAAGCACAGGTTCTCTTTCAGAGAGGGTTAATAATCTGTGTAGGTTATTAGAGTAGTTCTTTGGATAGTTAGGATTAATCACTATGACCTGGTTGCCCTACCTTTGTGTTTTCAGGGGATTCGGGGTTGCAGGAATTATAGGGCAGACTAAAGATATCTATTCAGGTCTGTTGACTTTACAAACCTCCAATGAAACCATGGTGTAACATTGCACAGGAAAACATAGTTATAATGGTAGTAATGAAATGGCTAGGCTAGCACGCCTTTCTCCCTGATTACTTCTATCTCTTTTAATTTTCACATATTTAATTTCTTGTTATTTTCATAAATCAATCTTAAAACCATTTTCAAACGTGACACTTTTAAATTAAAACTAATAACACTTAGCTCTTGGGACGACCTCAGATTTACCATCTCTACACTACTCATGATTGGGTTCTCTGCCTGTTAGTGCGTTTTTCAGGTGAATCGAGTTTTATAAATTTAAAACTTGAACAAAAAATATTTTAAAATAAAATACGCATCAAGTTTTTGGCGCCGTTGCAGGGGAGCTAAAAAATAGTATTAATTTGATTCCTTGTAATTATTTCAATTCTTTCTCTAATTTCTAAATTCTATAGATAACATCATGGATAGGATCAACATCGACGATCTTACCATAGAGCAATATCTTAGACTTACACAAGACAACCAGACACCCAGCATGGTTAAGAAGGTTGTTGACATGACCATTGCTGAATATATAGAATACGAGGAGAGGATGAAAAGGCAATACAGTAGGAAGCCTGGATCTTACTTTCCAACCTATTCTGGCCATTTCACATCTAGCAATAACACAACCATATAATTTACTTGTAGTGCTTACTTTAACCCTATCCAACCAAACATTGAGTTTAATTATGATTTGGAGGATATGGAGCTTGATGAAGAAGTTGGGTACACAATTGATGAGGAATCAGCTACGAGTGAACATGAAGCAATTAACCCCGCTCATACTATCAATACTTAGTCTTTTGAAGAAGAGTTGAGTTCCGAAAAAGACCATGATGAGTGGTTGAAAGATGAGATGGAAAAGCACATGAGTAAGCAGAATGAGAAAAATGAGGAAGATGCACTAATTGCTATTATAAAATCTATTAAAGAGGAGTGTAGGGCTGTTTATAAAAATAAGCATAAAAGTGCTTAAGAAGGAGTTGATCTAAAAAATCTTCTGAGACCATGGAAGACACTATTAATAATGACAGCTTTGCAAGTAATTTGCAATCACTTGAGGAGTTAAACCCAGGAAGCTTCCTTCTTCCCTTCACAACTAATAATTATAACTCTTATGCTATGGCTAATATAGACGCTAGTAACAATGTCATTCCTAGGAGCATATATGAATACCTAAAACTAGCTAATCTTGGGGGAGACACTATGTCGGTCGAAATGGATGATATGACACAACAAGAAACATTAGGAACTGTGAAAAATGTCCTGGTTAAAATTGATAAGTTTGAGTTCCCATGTGATTTTGTTGTTACTGATATGCCTAAAAATCTTGGGGAAATTATTATCTTAGGAAGACCATTCCTAGAAACCATTCATGCCTAAATAGATGTATTCTAGGAAGAAATTTCATTAGGGATTGGCGAAGATAGAATTAAATTTGACGTAAATAGAAATCCTCGCCAATCTAACATTACGATCGAAAAAATTTACATGGTAAATACTAGTCAGGAGGAAGAATCCTTTAATCCCCTTGAAATAGGATAGGATCTATTCTTATACGAATCCCCCTGCATGTTTTCAATTTGAACAGGATACTAGAAATTATGATACTATTGATCCACAGATTGAAATTGTCGGACAAACTAACCCCTTACTGGATAAAGGGGGTTTGACAAAAAGATGGCATGTATGTAAACCTGTTCAGGTGTTTTATGATGACAAAAGTGGTAAAGATTGTGGAATGTGGCCTACTTGCGACCCTGACTCGAGTTTTTGCTGTGGTTATAAAGAGGTTTTCGGAAAATGTGAACAAGGAATGCTTAGACAGTGGGTATGTTTTCATGATCATGAGAGGCGTACAGTGAAAGGAAGTTGTATGGAATTTGCATACTTTCTTCAACGTCATTACGGAAATTAGAGAATTGATGATACAACTCGTGAACAAAGATATTATGAATGGGTTGCTCAAAATTATGAGTTTTATAATAATAGGACCCCGTCAACTACAACAGTGTCTGACAAATGCCCATATAAAACCAACTATCCAACGCCTATCCCGCTTGATGAATGGGACACAAGGTGCCATATTACCTGTTTCTAATCAAAACATACCTAATAATGACCCGACATCGTTTTCACTTGAGCATTTGGAGTTAGGGGAAAAAGCTAATATAAGCAAACCTCCAAAGTTACGACCCTTTAGGCCATACCCTTGTGATTACTCATTTGATGAATGGCTAAAAGTCAAAATAGGGCATACCAACATATACGACTCTGATCGGGAAATCGTGTTCAATGAATGGATTCTAGACAATTTTGATGTTGAGGAAGAATATGCTAAGGAAATTAGGAATCCATACTCACAAAGATTTGAAGAGTACAAATGAGTGTTTGACAATGAGGTTGAAAATTTGTCAAATGAGTACAATCTAAGAGTTGGAAAAAAGGGGTATGTCCTGGATGATGTTTGGGAAAAATGCGAGCAATACCATAAAAAGTTATCGATTCTTGGCACGACGTATGAGATGAAGAAGAAGAACTATGGCGAAGTGGAGATGAAAAAACTGACTATGAACCACCTTTTGTGGATGTTAAAAATTTTGAAGTAAAAAAGTATTCCTTTAAAAAGGGGTAGAGTTTTATATGTATAACAAAACAAGATGATGATGCCTTGCCTTTAGGACGAGTAAATGGGGCAAGATTCAAGGAAATGATTAGAAAGGACCTGAAGGACAAAGGAATCACCCATGACGAAACGTAGAGTGGGCATGAGTCTAACTTAAGGACTCATTAATAAAAAAAAGTGCTTGTCGGGAGACAACCCGCCTTTTTATCAATAATTTTCATTCTCCGCATATTAGTTGGTTTGGATGTTTTACTTCATTTTGCAGGTTCCAGCAGCTAGAAGGCAACTTTCGAGACAGGCTCGACCCGTAATTGTGTGATAGCTTTGTTGATTTAGCAGTAGTTACGGCGTAACATTAAAAGTTACGTCGTAACCTATTCAATTACGCCGTAACCCTTCTTATGGTTACGCCATAAACCTATAAACTAAAATTTTTAAAATACCACATGATTACGGCGTAACCTCCAGAGTTACGCCATAACCTCTTTCTGCAAAACCTTAAAATAAAGTTTTAACACATTGCTAAACCTTGTATATCTAAATGAACTTTGTGGGTATGTTCTCTGAAAACCCTCACGAGACTTCACTCGTCTACTTGGGCCACCAAGTGGTTTAAAAGGCTTGTTGCATATGCTAAATGCAACCGTGATTCCTACGAAAGTGAGTTAGGTTTGTATTTCTTGTATATTTCTCTTTGAGCGATTTTATGCTATTAGTTTGTTTTAGTGATCACAGGGGAAAATGAGCTTTGCTCATGATGGAGATTTTCTGGATGTCTCCACCGGCTTATTACATTTTATATGTTCAGAAGCAATGCTCAAGGGAGTTTCTTGTTCTAATTCTACTCTTCTTGTTTATTTCATTTCCTTAATGTACAATAGGGACATTGTACAAAAAAGTGGGGGGTGGGAGTAGAATTATCGCTTGACCTATTCTTGCCTTTGATTTTCTAGTTTTCTTTGAAAAATGATGCCAATTTTAAAATTTTTGACATACATATTTTTCTTATTAAACTATAATTAATCTTTGCCGAGTGCACATTAACTTTATTATTAACTTGGTGAGGTTTAAACTAATGTTCTGTTTTTTTTCTTTCATTATTACAAAGAATCACCAAAATTATTGAGTGGTTGCCTGGTAGCTATTGTAGACTTTAGATCTTGACATGTACATCATTTCGAGACCTAATTGATTAGCAGGAATAGATGGTTCGAGAAGGCAACATTTAGGAATTCACCCAAATAGCCTATATGTGTGTGTTTATCGACTTGTTAAACTGACTTGTCGACCTCCCGTGTTAAAAACTCTCTTGTTGCACTCATCATTAGTGTAAGATACCCCTAGATCACCCTTGTTTAGCCAATCTATGTTTTCACCCAATATTATATGTTTCATTACACCATTTCGCCTTAGCCAACCTCGTAGTCTATATTTATCCTTGTGTTGAAATTTCTGGCTACCTAAGTCCATGGTTATTAGAGAATATTTTGTAAATGTATTTTTGAGAAAATACTTTTGTAGAATTAAAAGTGAGGATTAAGAGAAAAATATTTTCTTGATCACTAATCATGCTTAATTATTTTGTTTGTCCATACCTTAAGTGATCACTAATCTTAGAAATGAAATTTTACATTTAATAATTTGTATACGTTTATTTTTATAATAAACGTTTTTACATTTTGTTATTATCAAAACGTTGAGAGGTCGAAAAATATAAATAACGTTTTTTAGCATTATTTGTATCAACAAAGGTCACCCATGTGCTAAAAATGTAAAGATGATGCAAAATAAAAAAATGGAGCTAGTAGCCCATAATTGCACCAAAACATCTCTGTAAAATGGAGCTAGTAGCCCATTATTACACCAAGTTATATCAATACTCATGAAGAATGGAGCTAGTAGCCCATTATTGAAGATCAGATTTTCAGACTTTGACTCTTGGACCCATGGATGGACAGTAGCTAGTTATGACAACCTTAGATTATTTTAGACTATTTGTTTTGTGTTTTTACATTATCAACCATTAAATGTGTATCCCATGTCTATCCTAACCCTTAATCACCCTTTAAACCATAATACCCTTGTTGCCTTTGAGAATTATTTACAGATTTATGTACTTTCCAAGCTTATGATAGAATACATGCTATAACTGTGCAATTGAGCGATCACCCCAAAAATGAAACACTTAGACTAGTGGAGAGCTGAGTGACTTTTTATCCCCTTTTCGTGAGGTGTTCGGCTTTGATGTTTTCTAGCATAAGAGTTTTATAAATTCATTTCTTGAAGTTATTCTCGAGAAATCTTTTTATGAAATGTTTTAACAGGTTCTACTTGAGGGCAAGCAAAAGTCAAGTGGGGGGATATTTGATAACATCAAATATTTAATACTTTTTGGTGGCAAAATACCCCCTAAAATACCTGCAAATGTCTCACTAACACTCGAAAACGAGATATTTTCTATTGTTTTGTAGTTTTCAGGTGAAATGCAGGAAAGTGACAAGAAACAAGGGAAAAAGGACTTAAAGTGTAAATTCTGAAGAATGTTACGGCGTAACACCAAAAATGGTTACTAGTGTTACGCCGTAACCTATTCAAGGCAAGACACGTCACCCAGCAAGATTACGGCGTAACCACACGCAAGGTTTACGCCGTAACATTATTAATATGAAAGGATGAGTTATCTGAGTTAGCATTACGGTGTAACGTGGACACTTGATTACGCCGTAACATCCTTTAAGCCTGCAAGATGGAAAGTACACGTCAGCAGTTTACGGCGTAAACCTCTAAAAGGTTACGTCGTATACTATTCGAAATCTATAAATAGAGGCCTCATTCAGACAATTTGATATCAACCATTCCACCACAGATCAAAAGGGTGATCAAGGCCTCTTTGCCCCTCGTAGAAATCCACAAGAAGCCCAAGGGAGATCACACTTAAACTTACTTTTGTATTTAATCGTTCATAAACAACTTCTGTAAGAATTATGAGTTTTCCATCCATGATTATCTTTGTTAATTCTTGCTTTGTTGTTGCTACGAGCGGCTAAGCACTTCAAGTGCTAGCCTAGTCATGGATCTACTATTGTTATAATGTTTGTTTCCTGTTAGATCATGGTTTCCTTGGATATCCTTTGACTATCGTGTAACCTTGGGTTTTGGTAGTATTGCGGGTGGTTTAGATCATGTTAATCCTGTTATTAGATTACCACTTGAACATAGGATTAACAAGGTACTAGGGAAGGATGATCATTCAAACCCTAGTGTAGGAACTAACCCTGTTACCGCCTCTATCACATAATATACTTAAAAAGCACAGGAACTCTTTCAGAGAGGGTTAATAATCTATATAGGTTATTAGACTAGTTCTTGGGACAAGATTAATCACTATAACCTGGTTGCCCTACCTTCGTGACTTTCGAGGGATTCGGGATCGCAGGAACTATAAGGCAGACTAAAGATATATTTTCAAGTCTGTCGACTTTAGAAACCACTAATGAAACCATGGTGTAACATTGCACAGGAAAATGTAGTTATAACGGTAGTAAGGAAATGGCTAGGCTAGCATGCCTTTCTCCCTAATTAATTCTATCTCTTTTAATTTCCGCATATTTACTTTCCTGTTATTTCCAATATCAATCTCAAACCATTTTCAAAACGTGACACTTCAAATTAAAACTAATTAACAATTAGCTATTGGGACGACCTTAAATTTACCATCTCTACACTACTCACGACCGGGTTCTCTGCCCGTTAGTGCGTTTGTAATGGTAAATGAGTTTTATAAATTAAAAACTTGAATAAAATACATTTTAAAATAATATACGAATCAGTTGTCTTCTTGTATTGAAGACCCTGAAGGCTTTGGAAACAAGTGAGTACCAAAAAAAGTAACCATCATTAACTTTTTCATCAAACTTTCCTAAATGGTCTTTATGATTATGGATGTAAACTGGACATCCAAAGACATGAAGGAAACTGATGTTAGGAAGTCTCCCACATAAAATTTCATTAGGATTTGAGATGTCTTTTAACAATAGTAGACTTGTTTTGAGTGTAGCATGCAGTGGCTACAACTTCAGTCCAGTATTGCTTTGAAAAGACAGATCATGAAAGCATTGTTCTTGCAGCTTCTAGGAGAGTTTTATTTTTCCTTTCAACAACACCATTTTCTTCAAGTGTGTTAGGAGAGAAAAAGTTTTGTGAAATCCCTTTTTCATCACAAAAGTTGGACAAGGGAATTTGTTTTTATTTTGAATTCTAGTCCATTGTCAGTTCTAAGTTGTTGAGATGAAGTTATTCTTGGATTTTCAAACTCTTTTGATAAAAGACATAATGGTTCTTGGTGGCATGGACTTTTCAATCTTCAAGAAATATCTCAAGGTACCTTGAGTACTCTTCACTAATGACATGAGTATGCTATTTCATGGTTTAATGGGACCTAGAAGAGTTTACAGGACCAAAAAAATCCATGTGAAGAAGATGAAGGCATTTCTTGATTGATGATGTTTGTTTTGTTTTGAAACTGGCTCTATGATGTTTTCCATTTTCACATGATGAACATGGTTTGTCTTTTGAGTAGACAAGAGAAGGAAGACTAATGACAAGATTTTGTTTGGCCAGTTGGTTAATTGTTGATGCGGTTGTCGTAAGAGACTTCTACAAGAAGTTTTACAACTCCCTAAGTAGAGTACTTAACCATTGTAGTAGTAGTATAGGCAAGACTCGGGGGTTGTTATCGTTCTCTAGGGGAATAGGTTGGGAAGGCTTGATCACGATCTAATAGAATTCTAAGGGTTGAGAGAAGATTCTTTTTGTATTTTTATGTTTTATAAGAAAGCAGTAAATCATATGTTTGAGAGGTTTGGTTTGGTTTTAGCTATTAAACTAAATAATAAGCTACGCTACTGGTGATAACAATATAATAAAAGATTATGTTCATTTAATCATGTATTACTCCCTAGATTGCTTCTCATAGTGTTGTTGCTTTGTCACACTTGTGATGATCTATGTAACTATTTCTTAAGTCATGAACGAATTACACGAACCGCCGTCTATTTAATATTCCGTTGAGGCAAAACACAAAGTAAGGTAGTATGAAGGGACTAATACCGGCCCCCATGGTATATTAAATGCATGTGAAATTATTAAGAGTGGGATCAAACCATATTAAGGGGCAAGGAAGTATGAAGATTTTCGTTACCCGATGGTATTCCTTTCTACACAATCATGTTTTCCTAGACATATCAACAACGATACAGACAAAGCTGGTTTCTAGACTCTAAACATGCATATTCATCACAAGAAGCAACATCACCAAGATCTACATTCTAGGTTTCATACAATCATAAATGAACACAATAGAAGGTTTAGCCAAGCATGTTAAAGATAAAGCAAGAACAGATAAGAATCACACAACAAGACATATTGAATGATTAAGATAGTCTTACTTGATTAAAACATGAATTGAAGGAAGTACAATAGGGTTTTGAGGCCCTAAAATCGTCCCTAACAGCTGCTAAATGAACTAGGGTTCGTCCCTTTCTTTTACTCTAAAGTTACACACTTAAAACCCTAAAAACAGATTTGTATATATAGATAAATCGCTGCGACGGCGTCGCGTTTTAATCGTGACGCCGTCGTGAAAGAGAATATTCTAGATCTTGGGCTGGGTCGTGCGAGCTGACGCCGTCATGAAAGGTTGTGACGCCGTCACGAAGTGGGTTGTGACGGCGTCGTGTAGAACTGGTGACGCCGTCTCCAGCCGCTGAGAACATAATCTTGAGAGATGTTGGTGTAGGTCCGTAGTCTTGTCTGTTTCTTCTCCAAATGAGCCCAAGTCACGTGTATTTCCTCCAAATGCCTTCCAAATGCTAAATACCTAAAAAGGAACGATTAAGTACCTATTTTGGGCATAAATGCATGATTTAGGGGGTTAAACGACCCTGAAAAAGTGTATAAAATGACACCTCATCAAATACCCCTACACTTGGGATTTGCTTGTCCTTAAGCAAATGGGCTTTTCTACCTAGACAATAACAATATGAGGGTCATTTAACCTACTCTTTAAAAGTATTTTACAACACAACCTTCTAGACCTCGTAATTAAAAGCACGGAAAGCATACACTAGCACCTCACATAAGTGTTTGGGATTCTCTCTTTCTCTCGGGTGTATAATAAATTATAACATAAAGGGGGAAACAGAAAATCAACACTCATTACCTGTCATAGCATATAAATTACCATAGGCTTGGTAAAGGATCAAACCTCCACCGCTGGGCGCAAGCATTATTCATTACTATCTAAGAGGTCTTTTCAAAGGGTTGTGGGGTGTAGGTGTAAGATAACATATAATGGAAACGGAAACAGATGGGATACATTTGGGTGGCTTTGGGTGAATTTGGAGTGGAAGGGTTAGCTAATTATTTACACGAATACACGCTGGTTTGGTTGCTAAGCCAAGACTCGATGAAGATTAAAAATCTACAAACTTCTACATCATCTCATTTCATTTTTCTTTTCTATTTTTTTAATAACATAATACATCATAACTTGGGGTTTACAACACGTACCCCTACACTTGAGCTTTTTACATACTCGATATTTACAATCTAACTAATGACCCGATTTGAGGTGGATCAAAATAACATGGAGATCATCTAACAAACGTATGGGGGTATTGACTTAACTTTTCTTCCCCATTCTTCCGCGAAATAAATACTACCATGAATCCTAATCGTCCCAAAATTGTATTTACAAGGATAAGGACTTAGCAACCGTGTACTCAAATAATTAACTTGGGTTAACACAATAATGTACTAAAAATGAGTACATACAAGGTAGGCTAAGGCGATTTGGGTGTAACGATTGGTTTAAGGGTGACAATGCTCTTCATTAATAATCTGGAATCCACCAGAAAATTACGAGAACCGTGAAAAAGGATAGGCTCGAAGGGTTGTACTAGGGGTATCCTGCACTAAAAATGAGTGCATGGCAAGGGTGTGGGATAGTTATATGATCGATGTGACCATCATAACAATTACAGGTTTAAAACATGGGTTAATCCTAATGCCTCTTATCAAGCAAATCCTAATACTTACTATGCGGTCTCGGGATGCATCACAAAAACAAGTTCTAGAATTTAATATACTACCGGTACACTCTCATAATCCTAAAGTAACCGATACCAATGTTCCAGAAAAGGCGACAAAACCACGCATACACATCCGTAACGATGGAATAGACACACATGATTGCTCACTCCTTAACTCGAACAAGCTAAAGGTATAATATCTAAGGGCGAACTCGCATTTGGGGGGTGGAATTTGAGGGTTTTTTTGCTAGTAATATAAACTCCTATCCATGAGACGCTATTAATACTCGGTTTTCGTCGGTATGTGTCATAAAAAAATTTAAATTTGGGTCAAAATGACCTCTTATGCTATGTTTTGATATATTACCCATCATTTTAAGGACTGATGCATATGGAAATGGAAAAGAATAATTCTAAGGCTTATTTTCCTCCTACACTTAAGTTAAATTTTGTCCCCACTGTTTCTATAGAAGTACCTGGTAAAATGAATTAAAGGAAAGAAACATGGAAATGAATACTTGTACTCCCTGGTTTGCTCAATAAATGGAGAGATATACATGTCGATAACTGGTTAATTCGTCCTCCAAGAATCATCCAATGAAACTTCCTAAGAACTTCCAAGCTTCTTCTCATCAAATATAACCTGTAATCAAAGACAAAGACAACTACACCAAGCATAAAATGTATGATATAATAATATACAATGTGAAATTAAGGTTTGACTCGATAAAGCAGTAAAGATAGGATGAGAGAATTGTCAAACTCATTGGTTTTGCAGGTTATAACAGAAGAGTACTGATGACATCAAATAACATCTATTTTATAGCATCATTTATCCCATCTATTTAACCCATTTTGTATAATTATTGCAAAGAATTGTTACTTAATCGTATATATTTGAGAATTACAGTAATTATGGAGTACTTGGTGAATATTAGCAAAAGGCACGCATTCTGGAGCTTAAATGAAGATATTTTGAAGATTAATGATTCTGACAACCAATACGCCGTATCCATCAAGGAAGATACGGCGTATCCGTGCCTGCACTCACCAAAGACCACAAAGGAAACAAGCTCAATACGCCGTATCCAGAGAAGACCAATACGCCGTATTCAAGATATAGTATGTGAATATTCTGGAAGATATCAAGCGTGGTCCTTACTCCAAGAAACTCCAATACGCCGTATCCAATCCCTTGGATATGCCGTATCGAACCGACTTCCAGACAGTATAAATAGAAAACTCAAAAATGAGTTTTAAGTGTGCTAAATCATATTCTCGATACCTAAACCACAAAAGTCAATTTTCAGAGGAGAAAAAGAGCAGAAGAGGTCTTGCAACGCATTCCAATCCATAGAAGACAACGTGTAATTTCTTATACTTTTGTAATCGTTCAGTTTTTGGTATCATTCGTTAACTCGGTTAGTTTACCTAAGCTTGAACATTACTCTTGTTTAATTATTATGTGATTGAAGGATAATACTTCGGTGTATTAGCCATTATTATGAAGATCTAAATGTTTGGTTTTGTTTATATCTCGATTGCTTTAATTTATCGTTGAATGCTGTTTACGTGCTTTTGTATGCGACCTATCATTCAACTGGATCTAGTGATACGGACCAAGTAATCTAGATGCCGGGATAGCTCTCCATATAGTAATTTATACATCTAGAATCATAGGATCACAAATATTGTCCTTCTAATAATAGGCTTAAGGTATAAGCTTCTGGCTTAATAGTTAACGGAAACTGCCTTTGGTTTTTTAAACAATGGTTGACTAGTAGGTGGAATCTAGATAAATTTAAAAATAAAAAAAATTTCAACAAATAACTGTCTGTTCCATTGGAATAGTTGGACAAGTGGACTTACTTGAGTATAAAATTGCCATTAAGTAGTATGGTGGGTAATGTCTCTATGAGCTAGGGTTTAACAGATTACTTTTGCTTTAATCTCTAAGATGGATTATAATTAGCAAATAAGGATGCTTTATGCGGATGCTTTAGTTGTGACAGAATTAATGTGTATAGGTCTTAGGATGAAATCCCGCCTAAGTCTAAGAATGATATGCCTCTTTGAGATAAGTAATCTTGTGCTCTGGGGGAAAAAATTAAAACACGCCAACTTACTTATCGGAATTATTATGACTAATACAGTTTTCTATCATAAGATCGACGCCTCTTTTATCTTATATTAATTGCTTGCGTGGTTTAAGTGCCTTGAAGTGATTGTAGTCAACCAACCAAAACCCTGCCAAGTTCTCTCAAGCGGAAACCCCCTTTACCTGTGAGAATTGGGATTAGGAACTACATAGGTTTAAGCATAGGTTTGACTTAGCATCAGAATTAACTTAGACTAGATAACAAAATATAAATAAATTGTGTAGTTTTAACATCGCTTCAACTGCTGACACCTGCTTACCACAATCTTCTACCGGACCGGGTTTCACTGCCCGTTAAAGTGTTGTTTTTGGTTATGTCGGCAAATAATATAAATTTCAAACTTGAATCATATAATATACCACCATTCAACGACACATCAAGTACATTATTGTAAATGTTATGCAAGTTCTTATTTTCAAGATTATTAAAAAAACATTAAGTTTTCTGGTTTGTGCTTAATTACATCATACCTTTTACTTATAACGAGCACTAAATGACCAAAAATGGACATAAAATGTCAAATATATGCTTGTTTTGCTTTGTATATTGTGCAGGTAACGGATATTCACTAAAGGACAAAAACGAAGCCAAAACTAACAAAACCGAGCACGGGAATGGATAGAGCATGAAAAGTCAAAGTCGAAGTCAAAACCAAAGTCAAAGTCAAAGTCGAAGCAAGACGTGTTTATCTTAAATGAGCTAACCCGCACCAATTTAATGGGTCACGTGTCAGCCCTTAATAGCTTATCTATTAGCCTTATTGTTTAATATGCTCATATAGTCTAAAATCCATTCCATAAACCAAAACCACTTACACTGGCCAAAACTTTTAAAACTAGGCCTAAACCCATTTAACCACCGTTACCAACACCCTGTAACCAATTACACAGTTAGTCCTTAAGGACTAACATTGCTAGTCCTTAGGGACTAACAAAATTAGCCCCTATAACTTTTAAACCTTTGCACCCAACGTCTTTTTTCCCCTAACTCCCGTCAAAATTAAACGAACAGTATCCCAAAACCCAATTCCCGCCAATCCCCACTACTATTCATTTGTCCCTCTCACCTCTCCCCTACACCACGACAAACAACACTCACACCCCTTAACTAAACCCCAACTCTGATGAAAAACAAAGCCACCTTGGCAATCCCTTAGAATTTTATTGGACGAAGTTGATCAAGGGCTTAGATTGGTTTCAAAGAAGCACAAATGAAATTCAAGGGCTTGGATTGAATGGCTTGGGGAGCACTCTTAAGCCTCTCACAAAAGAAACACATCTAAGACCCATGGCTTTTCTATAAATAGATTAGGATTTCCCTTTGTAAAAAGGACGTAGATTAGGAGTAGTGTAGTCTTTTTTTTAAACTTATTTACAGCTTATTTGTTTTTACTTATTGTATTTTAAATTTCAAGCATTGTAATCTTTTAATGTTTAATGAAAATTTCAGTTTTTAACGTTTCATGTTAACCTGTTTTACTCTTATGCACTTTATGATAAAATTGGTTCCAGGCTTGTTATTAAGTTATTAAGCTTTTAAAATCATAATACTCAGTTAAGCTTGTCAATAGCTTAACTGAGTTTTCTGTTTCATACACTCAAAACTTTGGTTTAAGCTTTTGGATGATAAGCCATTCATGGAAGGGCTTATGGGTTTGGATTCAGCTTATTGACAACAAGCTGAATCCCTAGAGCTGTTTTGACCATTTTATTTTTCCTAGATTTAGCATAGTTCAAAGTACTTTTCATAAATTTTTTAGAAATTTCCAAATTAATTTAGTATTTTTAATTAATTTTTTAGATTAAATTAGTTTTTAATTCATAATAAATAAAATAAAAGTCAAAAAATATAATTCTTTTTTTTTAATTTTCTTTTATCATTTAAGACCTTTAAAAATTAAATTTGCTTTTGTAGGGTTAAAATTTGATAGTTTAGGTTTCTAAAGCTCGGGTTTAGGATCCCGTTATTGTTTTTCGTGTTTTTACTTTAATTGCTTTCGTTTTAGGCTTGCCATTACTTGTTTTGCATATTAATTGTAGAAATAGAATTCAAATAAAAAATCATTGAATCATTCAAACACGCGATCACGAACTTAACCTCTATTTTCAATTTTTCTAGGTTTTACTTTGGTCAAAAGTAATTTTTAATCTTTTAAAAGCCTTACGGAATACTTACTCATTCTCGTTATTTGATATTTGGGAATACTTATTTACATATATTATATATATATATATATATATGTATATAAGGAATTTTCCAAATCAATTTTTGGCCCCGCTGCCGGGGAGGTGTGTGCGATTATCGTGTTTACGTTTGAAGATTAGTGTTTGAAGGCCCTTCCTCATCGCTTTCAATTGTGAATATTGTCTTCTTATATAAAAATACAAAAATATTTTACACTTCTATTTTTATTTTCTTTTAATATTAAAAATAACCGTTTGTTAATTATCGTTTCGGCTCAATTTAGTTTACAAACTATAAGGAGGTATAAGGAGGGTATTTCATTCGAGCTTCGACCCGCAAGGAGGAGGTTTTTTAAAAATTTGCTTCGCGCTTACCGCTCCTTCCGATTCTTTGTGCGTCTTTCTAAAGGAGTACCGTAAACTGGTTCGATTTTTCGGTTACCAAAATCTTTTTTCCTTTCATTATGGATTTTGCTATTAAAGAATCTTCTCTATCCGTATTTCATTTAATTCTTTTCTTCTTTACCCTCTTATTCGTTTAATTCTTCATCATGTCTTCGTTATAACCAGCCCTATTTACGCGTGAAGTATTCTTGTGAGTTTTGTGAAACGATGCTCTTTTCATGGTTACGATTGTCCATTTCAAGGTCCCATTTGTCTAGCATCGGACCCTGTTTCAATCAAAACTTTGATAATTTTCCCACTACTTCACCAAGTTTCCACTACAATTTCTTGGTGTGAGAACTGCGGGGGTCCTCATGAGACTTTTTAGTGTCAACCGATGAACCAAATTTCTATAATTCTAATTCTTTCGGTTTTGACCAATTCCAACCCCCGCAGATTCCGAAGTTCATCAACTCCTGAAGAGATATGTATTAAATATAATAAACAATGATGCAATCCTATTCGTGAAAGAAGTGGTCAACAAGGTGAGCAGGAGGCTATTCTTAGTACAAGAGCCATGCAGTTGAGGAAAAAACAAGAATTGTTAGCTGAAAGCACAGGCAGCTAATCCTTCCGTGCTTCACCGTCTCATATTTTTACAATGCTGACCATGATAATATTAGCATCTGGTTACTACTTTTATATTCATTTGGCCAAAAGTGACTACTATTATTATAATCCTTCTGAGCCTACGCGACATATCTATCATAATCAAGACATTTTCTATGATGGTGATGATGACGGGGAACTTTTTCTAGATGAAGTTAAAAGAATTCAACAAATTCTTGAAAGGACTTCGTTTGATGCAATCACACCCGACTTTCCGATTACGGACTCTCTAAGTATGGGGGATGAGCATCTTAGTACTATTCAGAAATGAATCGGGCGATTTAATAAAGTCTAGTGTTGGACCTTGTCCTAACCCCAGTGAGTCCGAGGGTTTTATCCAGGATTTATCCGATATTGAAAGTGAGTGTAAATATGCCCAATTTGTGTTGATTTTAAACTGTCTCTATTCTTTTCTTTGATGCTGACAACGATTTTTCCTCTAGTGATGACAAGTCATTTTCTGATTTTCCAAAATTTTTTCGAACCCTCTTTCGGTGTAAGAAATCATTTCTACTAAGAATAAGATCCGGCATCACTTTAATGCATAGTCTGATCTTATTTGAATCCTTGCTTAAATCGAGGACACTGTGATTATTTTCTTTTTCCTACGTTGATTCTTCTCGAGGAGTTCTCCGGTGAACTCGCTCATATCGATTTAATTCCACCGGGAATTAATGAAACCGACTTTAATCCTGAGGAAGAATTCGTCTTGTTGAGAAATTGTTGTATGATAATTCATCTCCTCGACCTCCGGAAGAATCTAATTCTAAAATTTCTAATGCTACAATCGAATCTTTCTCCCCATATCTTATCCCCGTTGAGGATAGTGACTCTCTTATGGAGGAGATCGATTTATTTCTTAATCCGGATGACTCGATACCACCGGGTATTGAGAATGATGACTATGACTCGGAAGGGGATATTCTTTTTCTTGAATAATTGCTTAGCAATGATTCCCTTTCCCTTCCCGAAACTGAGACATTTTACTTTGATCATTATGATGTTTCGTCATCCCCTCGTCTTCCTGCGAAACCACCGGATGATGGAATTTTCTTTGATTTTGAGCCCGATACGGGTGTTTTGACTGCTAAAGTGGTGGAGGATATTCCTGAACATTATGTTCTTATGCCTAAACTTTTACCCACCCAACCCACCCTTTGTCCAGATATTGATACTTTGCTTCCATTTTCATCTGAAAATGAGGACAAAGTTTTCAATCCTGGTATTCTTTCTTCTCCTCTCTTATCTTATCGGGGCAAATTCACTTCTGATTTTTCTGAAAACCCGATGATGATTTCTGGAGGGAACATCCCTCTCTTGGATGTTCCGTTTTTCCATTTCTATCCTCCTTGACAAGCTCAAGTATGGGGGATCGAGTCAGGCTTAAGACTCGGTTAACAAAAATAAGCGCTTCGTGGGTGGCAACCCATGCTTATCCTAATTATAATAGTAGTAATGAATAAGTGTGTTGTGAGGAGGCTCGCCTCTTCCTTTCTCGTGTTTTGTGATTTTTGTTGTATGTCTAGGATTGCCCCGGATTATGAAGCCTCTTGTGCTCGTGGTTTTGTCCTTCGTTCACTCGAGCTTCATTCCTTAGCATGATTATGGGAATCCAAATATCCAGCATACTTAATAAATGGCTTCTAGATATTCCGTAGAGTACCTCTTAAAACATTGAGGACAATGTTCAATTCTAGTATGGGGGGATCTATCGATTTGATTGTGCCTGCAGTCGTTGTTTTTACGTAATCCCGTTTTTACCACCAAAATACCAAAAAAATATGAAAAAATTTAAAAATTTTCAAAAATAAAATAAGTGTTTTATCACAATGTTGACTTTCCTGCTGGGTAGAATAAGAATAAATTTTGACTCGATCGAGCGTGTTGAGCTCTAGCTTGCCCCTTCCCCCCCCCCCCCCCATTACTTTTAGCCTAAGCATTGCAGATCTTTTATTAAAAAATTTATAATTTGCGAAGAACGAGAAATGATAGAGTTAATTATCAGTTAGATGCTAAACAAGGATTAGATGAAAATCTTAAGAGCTCATAAGTGTAATTTGTGGCTTTTTTTTTCTCCCATACGCTTCTAACTGGATTAATAATACGTGCTATTTTTAAAAATTAAACTTAAATCAACAATTTTTGAAGTATAGTCGATATCAATAATTTTAGTTCAAATTTATACTTAAATTTTCTAAAACGAAATTTTCTCTATATCATGGTAATATAAAGAAAAGTAAAAAAAATGATGAAAAAAATGTGGTAATAATAATAATAAACTGTGGGCTGATAAAAGTTTACTGCATCTTGCCGGCTCACAACCGATGTTGCAGTCTTCTAAATAAAGCCCATAGTGAGAATAATTATCCGAGACTGATAAAAGTTTGCTGCATCTTGCCGGCTCACAACCGATGTTGCAGCCTTCTAAAAGGTCGAAGATTTCCTTAGTTTAAAGGATGAATAATTATATTAAGTGTAGTAAATGTGATTTAATAAATATAGGGAAAATCTCTTTTTCTTAAATTTAAATATGCTTTTGAACTAAGACTATTTCATTTTAAGTTGTGATTTTTCTAAATAAGCTATGTATAAACGGGAAACCTAAGAGTTTTTGAAACCGAAGGTCCGTGAGTCCCGATACTAGTCTCTGTGGGGTGTCAAAAGCCTGGTCACTTAGCCGCAAGGTTAGGATGTGCCGAGACGAAAGTCGCTACATGGGATGATCTCGCCTTCAAACTCATTATTCTCGGGTGGAACGTGAAGCATAGAAATTTTGCAAAACGTTGATCCATGGTTGAAATTCAAAATGGCACATTCACCTAAGATATAATAATTGTCGGGAGTGAAAAGTTTCACAAGTTACAAATATGAGTAGTGTTAGCATCTTTACTTATATTTAACGGTGATTTCGTTTTAAGCTTGGTTTGGAATAAGTGAAAAGTCGGGAACGATGAATTTATCCTTTTTGGGCATTTTAGGATTAAAGTGCTTCTTGTTCTATGACCCTAAAGTTATGAAAATAACGAAAGTCCATACATTCTAGTTAGTTGCTTAAAAAGAAAAGTATAAAAAATGAGAAAAAGGAAAAATACAAAAATATGTGTGGTAATAAGTATAAATATTTAAAAATGGTCAAAACGGGGCTTTTCAAAACTAATGATTCTTTAATTCCCTTTGATGAACACTTAGCTACTTTTTGAGGTAATTAGTCAAGGGGGATTGAGATTCTTGGTTTTCTAAAGTGTTTACTTATGGCATTGCGTGAGGACACAACAATAGTTTAGTATGGGGGATTTTGGTATGTGCTTAATTACACATACCTTTTACCTATTAAAACGAGCCTAAATGACCAAAACCAGACATAAAATGCCAAATATATGTGTGTTTTGCTTTGTATATTGTGCAGGTTACGGATATTCACTAAAGGACAAAAACAAAGCCAAAACTGACAAAACCAAGCACGAGAATGGATTGAGTGTGAAAAGTCAAAGTCGAAGTCAAAACCAAAGTGAAAAAGTCAAAGTCAAAGCCAAAGACGTATTTATCTTAAATGAGCCAACCCGCACCCATTTAATGGGTCGGGTCAGCCCACAAAAGCCTTATCTATAAGCCTTATAATTTAAAAAGCCTAAAGTCCAAAATCCATTTCCTAAATCCAAAACCCTTACACCTGGCCCAAACTATTAACCTAGGCCCAAACCCATTTAACCACCGTTAGCCCAACACCCTATAACCAATTACACAGTTAGTCCTTAAGGACTAACATTGCTAGTCCTTAGGGACTAACAAAATTAGCCCCTATAACTTTTAAACCTTTGCACCCTACGTCCTTTTTCCCTAACTCCCGTCAAAATTAAACGCACAGTATCCCAAAACCCAATTCCCGCCAATCCCCACTACTATTCATCTGTCCCTCTCACCTCTCCCCTGCACCACGACAAACAACACTCACACCCCTTAACCTAAACCCCACCCAGATGAAAACAAAGCCACCTTGGCAATCCCTTAAAATTTTATTGGACGAAGTTGATCAAGGGCTTAGATTGGTTTCAAAGAAGCACAAATGAAATTCAAGGGCTTGGATTGAATGGCTTGGGGAGCACTCTTAAGCCTCTCACAGAAGAAACACATCTAAGCCCCATGGCTTTTCTATAAATAGATTAGGATTTCCCTTTGTAAAAGTATGTAGTTTAGGAGTAGTGTAGTCTTGTTTTTTTTAAAACTTATTTACAGCTTATTTGTTTTTACTTATTGTATTTTAAATTTCAAGCATTGTAATCTTTTAATGTTTAATGAAAATTTTAGTTTTTAATGTTTCATGTTAACCTGTTTTACTCTTATGCACTTTATGATAAAATTGGTTCCAAGTCATTTTTATAAGTTCTTAAAGCTTTTAAAACTCACTGAGTTTTCTGTTTCATACACTCAAAACTTTGGTTTAAGCTTTTGGATGATAAGCCAGTCATGGAAGGGCTTATGGGTTTGGATTCAGCTTATTGACAACAAGCTGAATCCCTAGAGCTTTAGGTTTTTCAGTAAAGGCTTATGGATGCAGGTTATTCCATTTTCCTTAATATGCTTTCAAACTGCTTAAATCTGTTTTGCTTATTTACTTTGCTTATTACTGCTTTTTTTACTGCTTATTATTGCTTATTTATGTTGATTAATGCTTATTTATGCTTGCTTATTACTTATATGTCATTTAGTTAGGTTTTAAGTTAAAACTGTCTAATTTAGCTTTTAAACTGCTTATTTTTGTTTACTTACTTTAAGTGCTTATATTTATGTTCTAATTGCTTATTTGAACTTAGTTAGCCTTATTCTCAATCTGTTTTGAGTTTTCATAAGTTTTCTAAAATTGTCTAAAGGGGTGTTTGGCTGTCAGTATTAACTCAATGGTTAATATTGCTTGAGTGTCTTTTGGTCATTAAGTCAATCTTGATAAGCTCAAATTAAGTTTAAAAGTTAGTTTATTAAAGTTTTTAAAGTTTAAAAATTAAGTTTAAGGTTTAATGAACTCATTGTTTGAATTTGTGGTTTTTTAGTCCAGTAAGTTAGCTTATTTGTTTAAGAAGTTTGATTAGGTGCTATTTGGTGTGTGTTCAGCTTGTTTTTAATTCAATATGCAGTTGAATAGATTTAGTTTAGGTATGCATGTGTCTTGTGTTTTTAGTTTAAAACTGTCAAGTGTTAGGTTTCAGTTTCAAAATTTAAAAAGTCACTTTTCAATCTCAAATTTAGCTTAGTAAAAGTTAGTTTTAGATTTTGAAATTGATAGCACAAGCTCATTGTGCTATATGCTCAATCTATTTGAGCTTAGTTTGGATTTTGAAACTCTTTTGGTAGCTTATTTTGAGTATGCAAATAGCTCTTTTATCTTTTATAAAAACTTGAAAAGATCAAAAAAATAGCATTATGTCTGAACTAGCCTTTTCACTTAGCTTTTTCATAGCTTATTTGAGTTTCAAACTTCTTTTTCTTGGCTGAATCTTGTAGCTTATAGGATAAGCTTGATTTACATATAGGTCATTAAGCCATAAGGATAGCTTAAGGCTTTTAAAAATTAGCTTAAAAGTAGCTTGTTAGCCTTTTTAAACTATTTTCTTATGCATTCTGTCTTATTGCTTTTTAGTCCCTTTTAACTTATTTTCTTTGCTTATTTTTAATCTTGTTTGCTTATTAGGTGTAGCTTATCTTCTGTATTAGCTTATTTTTCTTTTCCAAGTGCTTTTTAAGTCTAAAATACGCTAAGCAGTTTAGCTATATATCACTTAGTAAAAAAAAGAGGGCAAATCTGTCACTTTTCTTTAGCTTATTAATAGCTTATTTTTATTATATTAGTAATAGTTAAAAGTACTTTTCATAATTTTTTCATAATTTTCCCATTTAGTTTAATATTTTTAATTAATTTTTTAGATTAAACCAGTTTTTAATTCATAATAAATAAAATAAAAGTCAAAAAAATATAATTTTTTTTTCTAAAATTTTCTTTTATCATTTAGCCTTAACACACCACACACTCACCAACTACCCCATTTTAAATATTTTGTTAGATTTAATATTTAACCTTTAATTCCAATTTTAAGCTTATTCTCTTTTCAGCTTATTTAGCAGCTTATCCGTCTAGCTTATTTCAAGTTCTTATTTTTATTATATTAGTAATAGTTAAAAGTACTTTTCATAATTTTTTCATAATTTTCCCATTTAGTTTAATATTTTTAATTAATTTTTTAGATTAAACCAGTTTTTAATTCATAATAAATAAAATAAAAGTCAAAAAAATATAATTTTTTTTTCTAAAATTTTCTTTTATCATTTAGGACCTTTAAAAATTAAATTTGCTTTTGTAGGGTTAAAATTTGATAGTTTAGGTTTTTAAAGCTCGGGTTTAGATCCCTTTATTGTTTTTCGTATTTTAACTTTAATTGCTTTCATTTTAGGCTTGCTTTTACTTGTTTTTGCATCTTATTTGTAAAAATAGAATCCAAAAAATCATTGAATCATTCAAACATGCGATCACGAACTTAAACTCGATTCTCAATTCACGCCTCATCAAGAAACAACTCGGGAAGGTTTTTTTTGAATTTTACTTTGGATAAAAGTAATCTTTAATCTCTTAAAAACCTTTTGGAATACTTACTCTCTTACTATAATTGATATTATCCTTATATATATATATATATATATATATATATATATATATATATATATATATATATATATATA
>BQNB010039022.1:6984-25183 GCA_026074375.1 Tanacetum coccineum | reverse complement strand
GTACTTGTAGTATATTAAATTCTAGAACTTGTTTTTGTGATGCATCCCGAGACCGCATAGTAAGTGTTAGGATTTGCTTGATAAGAGGCATTAGGATTAACCCATATTTTAAACCTGTAATTGTTATGATGGTCACACTGATCATGTAACTATCCCACACCCTTGCCATGCACTCATTTTTAGTGTAGGATACCCCTAGTACAACCTTCCGAGCCTATCCTTTTTCACGCTTCTCGTAATTTTCTTGTAGATTCCATATTATTAATGAAGAGTATTGTCACCCTTAAACTAATCGTTACACCCAAATCGCCTTAGCGTACCTTGTATGTACTCACTTTTAGTACATTATTGTTTTAACCTAAGTTAATTATTGAGTACACGGTTGCTAAGTCCTTATCCTTGTAAATACAGTTTTGGGACGATTGGGATTCATGGTATTATTTATTTCGCGAAAAAATGGGGAAGAAAAGTTAAATCAATACCCCCATGTATTTGTTAGATGATCCACCTCAAATCGGGTCATTAGTTAGATTGTAAATATCGAGTATGTAAAAGCTCAAGTGTAGGGGTACGTGTTATAAACCCCATGTCGTGATGTATTATGTTATTCAAAAAAAGAAAAAAAGAAGAGAAAAACAGAAAAGAAAAAGAAAGAGTTTGAAGTAGAGTTGTGTATAGTTTGTGTATCTTCGTCCGAGTCTTGGCTTAGCAACTAAACCAGCGTGTATTCGTGTAAATAATTAGCTAACCCTTCCACTTTAAATTCACCCAAAGCCACCGAAATGTATCCCATCCATTTCTGTTTCCATTATACGTTATCGTACACCTACACCCCACAACCCTTTGAAAAGACCTCTTAGATAGTAATGAATAATGCTTGCGCCTAGCGGTGGAGCTTTGATCCTTTACCAAGCCTATGGTAATTTATATGCTATGACAGGTAATGAGTGTGGATATTCCGTTTCCTCCTTTATGTTATAATTTATTATACGCCCGAGAGAAAGAGAGAATCCCAAACACTTATGTGAGGTGCTAGTGTATGCTTTCCGTGCTTTTAATTATGAGGTCTAGAAGGTTATGTTGTAAAATACTTTTAAAGAGTAGGTAAAATAACCCTCATATTGTTATTGTCTAGGTAGAAAAGCCTATTTGCTTGAGGACAAGCAAATCCTAAGTGTAGGGGTATTTGATGAGGTGTCATTTTATACACTTTTTCGGGGTCGTTTAACCCTCTAAATCATGAATTTATGCCCAAAATAGGTACTTAATCGTTCATTTTCAGGTATTTAGCATTTGGAAGAAATACACGTGACTTGGGCTCATTTGGAGAAGAAACGGACAAGACTACGGACCAACAGCAAGACTCTTAAAGATTTGTGGTCACGGCGCATGGAGACGGCGTCACCAACTCTACATGACGACGTCACAACCCACTTAGTGACGGCGTCACAACATTTCATGACGTCGTCAGCACGCACCGACTCACACGCAGATATAGAATATTCTACTCACGGCGGCGTCACGATTAAAACGTAACGCCGTCGCAACGATTTATCTATATATACAAATCCGTTTTTAGGGTTTTAAGTGTGTAACTTTAGAGTACAAGAAAGGGACGAACCCTAGTTCGTTTAGCAACTGTTAGGGATAATTTTAGGGCCTCAAAACTCTATTGTACTTTAATATGTGCTTAATTACACATATTTTATACCTAATAAAACGAGCCTAAATGACCAAAAACAGACAAAAAATACCCAAAATATGTTTATTTTGCTTTGTATACTGTGCAGGTATTGGATATCGACAAAAGGACGAAAAATGGAGTCAAATCGGACAAAACCGAGCACGAATTCGAAAAGAGCTGAAAAGTCAAAAGTCATGGTCAAAAAGTCAACAGAAAGTCAACCCCGACAAAGTCAAAAAGTCAACCAAAAAAAGAAAACACAACTTGAGGGACCAAAATTGCCAAATCAAAAGTTGTGTGTCATGGTGGAAAACTACAAGGACTGAAACTGCAATACTAGTAAAATATAACTTGAGGGGGCAAAACTGCCAAACCCCTCAAGTTATATTAACCCAAGGACCTCCTATGTAATTACATATATAACTCTGAGGGGCCTTTCCTGCCAATTTCCTAAACTTGTACCACACAAGGACGAAAATTGGCAATCCCTCAGCCAACTCCAGGGACCAAAGGTGTAAATTCAAGGACGAGTATTGCAATACACTTTTACAAGTTTAAGGGCCACATTTGCCAATTCTACAAACTTTTTCCCTGTCACCCTAACCTTTATAAATCTCATTTTCCCGCCATAACCAAATCCCAAAACCCTGTCACGGGTCTTCTTCCTTTCTTTTACCCGGCAACACCTAATACACAAAGAATCATCACCTTAACCCCACTCCACTAAAACCCCCATCACATGTTTCCTTGCCATGTTGGCAATCCGGGTCAAAATGGGTGCCAAAACCAAATCAAGGGTCGTGATTATTTGGGGACATGGAAACCAAGAAAGATTAAAGGCCAGGATTGAGCTTGGATTGCTCTCAGCAAACAAACACAACTAACACAAAGCTTGGAAGACCACAGAATTGTTATAAAAGAAAAACAGAAGACAAACGAGGAACCCCCTGAGAAGTTTTTTTTTGATGTTTTATTTATTGTCTTTAAATTTCTGTTTTTTTACTTTCCAAAACCTTGTAATCTTTTAAGTTTAATGAAAATTTAGTTTAAGTTGTTTTTATGCAAATTTTCATTCTATGTGTAAAAAAAACATGCTTATCTGATTGCCAGTTATTTCTTTGCTTAAATCCTGTTGGTTTAAACTATTTAAGCTTATTGTGTTTGGGTGGTATGGTTACCTTGGTTGCTATAAAACCTTGATTTATTTCAGGCATTTTAGCTATTAAAAAATGAGAAATTCATTCTAAAAGGGGTCTTGTTTGGATAAGGCAGAACTAACCTTTAGTTAGTTCTGTAGGCAACTGGCTTTAGGTCAGTTTGTTTCAACATTTAGAAGTACATAGGATCTAAGTTTAAAAAGCTTTAGTTGTGTTTTAACAAAATCAAGGTTTTATAACAGTTAATTACATTCGTGTAAGCAAAATGTCAACCACCAATGTAGCTTGAGTCTAGCCTTTTAAAAGCATGGACTTTGGTGTTTTTAGAGTGCTAGTACACTATACATTGTTTGTACAAACTGGTTTTAAAGTTTTATTAACTGGGTTAATGGAGTAGACAATTTTTGTTCAACAATACGGTCATTGCATTTCAGTGTAAAAAAATGTGCCCTGGTGCAAAAAGCTCACTTTGCCAGCCCTTTAAGTAGTTTTTGCTTATCAACCTTGTTTTGTGGTTTCTAGGAAGACCATAAGCCAATTCATAAGCCCATGCACTAAGTTTCCATGTAGCTTGCTTAATTTCTAGCTCAAATGTCCATACTTGGGCTGTTTTGATTTTTCTTATTTCCCAATTGCTAGCAGCATCTTTTTGGATGCATTTTCTTTCAAGTTTGGTTAATAAGCCCCAAGTTGTAGAGCTTTTTCTTAAGGAGCTTATAGGGTACTTTTAAAGACCCTATAAGCTATTTACTGTAGGATGCTTTCAGTTTGCTTAAAAATTAGCCAAAAGGTATGCCTGTGACACTGTTTGGATCTGCAGTTAATCCAAAGGGCTTAACAGCTTACATTGGCTTATTGTCCTGTTCTTATTGGTCAAGTTTTAGCTTGAGTAGTTCATTAGGTTAGCTTTTAGGTTGTTCTTGCTTATTTCAACTTTCCTTTAGCTCATTTGTTACAATTTCCAAAAAGAAAAAAAAGTATGCACTTTGTTCTTATATAAGGCATTCTGCCAAACTGTTTTAAGCTTTTCCAGCTTATTTATAAGTTTTTATAAGAAGTTCTTCTTTTTAAATATGCTTATTTCTGTATGCTCTTTAAGTCCCTAGTAGCCCTTTAGCCTTAGGACCCCTCTAACAGCTTATAACTTAAGCCAAAAGAGTGTCCCAAAGGCTGTTTGGCCTGCAGTAATTGGCCACTTGCTTATTTGGCTTATTTTTGCTTTCTAGCTGTTTTTCTTTGCTCATTTTTGTTTGCTCTAGCTTATTAGGTGTAGTAGACTTTATGCTTTAGCTTAGTTTTCATTTCCCCTAGCTTATTTTTGCTTAAAGTAGCTTAGAAATTTAGCATTTTTAGTGTTAGTGTAAAAAGTTAAACCTGTCAGCTTATAAGTACTTTTTCCAGCTTATTTTTCTGTTTTCATAAAAAGTTGTAGTTAACAAAAGTGCTTATTTATTAGTGTTCTTTAAAGGTGTAAAAAGAAAATAAAAAAAATAAAAAAAATGTTTCTGAAAAAGGGTGAGGCATGGGATTCGAACCCATGACCTCCCCCTTCTATAGCCTGCACCTTAACACAACCTCCACTACACACAGCGCCCTTGGGACTTTTCTGAAATCTTTTGCAAACACTTTCCTTTTATGCCTTTGTTAGCAGTTTAGCCTTTCAGCCCTTTTAGCTTATTTTAACTGCTTATTTGACTTGCTTTTTCAGCTTTCTCATTTTTCCTAGGTTTAAAATAGTTGAAACTATTTTCCCTGAATTTTTCAGATTTTTTATAAAGTTTTAATATTTTTTTATCATTTATTTCTTTTTAAACGCTTATTTTCCTTTTCAAAGCAATTTTAATAGTATATCAGTTTGTAGTTTTTTAGCTTATCTGCCACTTTAGTTTATTCTAGTTGCTTATTCTTATGCCTGAGTGCTTATTAGGGGTAGTTAAATATCTGTTTTAGCTTATTTGCTTATTTCTTGTTTCATTGTGTCTTGTTAAAGCTAGCAGTACTAACTCTAAGCTAACAGTATTAACTTAAAGCTAGCAGTACTAACTCCAAGTTAGTATTGGTAGTTAATACTGTTAGTACTGTTGTTAGTACTGCTGAGTTTCTCTTGCTTAATTTAGCTTAATTGCTTGTTGAATTTGCTTATTTAGAGTTAGTCTAGCTTATTTTGGTTTGTCTTAAGCTTGTTTGAGCTTATTTGTGTCTAAGTATAAAAGTTTTAAGTGTTTTTACCATACCTAGCCTTTATGCCTGCTCTAGCTTATTTTCCTTGCTCATCTTTTCGTGCATTTGCTTATTAGGTTTAGTGCCCAATCATATCCTTGTCATATTCAAACATCGATTATCAATTCGTCATTCGATTTTCCATTTAAGCCTCGTTGGGACATAACGACCCGGAAACACTCTATACTACTTCCGGTTTCATTGATTTTGTGGATCCTGATCCTTGTTATATATTTATATTTATTTATATATAAAAAAGGAGTAAGATCACGCGAGTCAATTTTTGGCGCCGCTGCCGGGGAGGCTGAAAACGATTATCGTTACATTTGACAATTTGTGTTTGAATCTGTGAATATTTTCTTCTACAAAAATATAAAAAGTACAAAAATATTTTTCATTTTCTTTTATTAGTATAATTATCATATAAAAACAAAAGAAAAACCAAAAATATAAAAACATTGTCCATAAAAAAGAAATAAAATTCACAAGTTGGTAAAAATACCAAAATATAATATTCTCAATTGAGGTATTATCATAATAACTTCCGGTGAACTTGTTGGTTCCCAACTCGAACAAAAGATTTTAAAAAAAAACTTGCCATTTATGTGACCTTGAAAAGTTAAACAAACTATAAAGTGGGTATAAGGAGGGTTGTTCCGAGGAACTACGACCCGAAAGGAGAAATAAGCTTCGCGCTATTCCTACTCCTCCGCTCACCTATGCGTTTATCTTTTTGAGAGCTACCGTGAAGTAAGTAGATTATTTGGTTGAAGTTGTCTTATCTCATTATCCGTTAAGATCGATTGTGAATAAATCATTGAAAAACCAAAAAATTAGTGTAAATTTTCTTTTTAAATTTCTATTTTGTGCATGCGCACTCGTTCTCAAGCCCGTAGACGTCGACAACCACAAGTCCGACAAACTTCTGTTGAATCACCAAATCTTGAGAAACCAACTAACAATCAAGAAACTTTCAATCCTCCCATAGTTACGATGGACGATAATCGTACTATGGCGCAATTGCTCGAAGCACCCACCGAGGGTTACGAGGATGCGATCGTTGTTCCCGAAATTACCGCAAACAACTTTGAGATCAAGCATGGTCTACTTAATCTTGTTCAAAACAAGCAATTTTTTGGACATGATAAACCGGCGGCCCCCTTAAATATCTGGCGGCCCCCTAATATATTTGGGACCGTCGTGTCCTGACGGGCTGTTTTTTAACTCCTAATAAATAGTGGGTCACTCCAAACTATTTTTTTACAACCTTTTGCTCGATTTTCTTTTAGTTTTTTCTCTTGTAGATCTCACTAATCTGTGAATATTCAACTTTGGTTATTTGTTTAAATGTGATCAATATTCTTTTATCATTTCCTCCTTTCTCAAAGTGCAAGCGAACTAAGCTTCGGTAATTCAAGATCCGGAAATTATGTAGTTGGTGTAGTCATTTTGTAACATTTGTTAATATAAATCGGTACATGTCTTCCAATCTTTAGTAGTGTGTGGATCTAAATGATGTATATATTTGGATGGGTTGATTGTGGGTTGGTTAGTATTTTAGGCCTTAAAATACATTGGTGAAGTGGTAGATTGGTTCTAGCTAAGATTAGGACTCAACATCTAGCTTAATGTCGGAAAATAATGTAAGCGACGCGGTTTATGTGTTTAGGCCATAAAACACAAGGTTTGTTATGTTGGGCCATAAAACATAACGGGTTTGGTTGTACCCGAAGAAGAACTCGACATCTAGCTTAGTGTCAGAAAATAATGTAAGCATTGGTATAAGGTTTTCTCCGCCGAAAGGGAGCTTGTTGATTAGTGAAGTAACTCTCGAGTTGGATACTCGGAGAGTGGAGTAGGGCGAAGAGGAGCTTCGTGACCGAACCACTATAAATCACCGTGTCGGTTTGAATTTTCTTTTACCTTTTTCTTTACTTATTTCTTTACACTTACCGCTTTACTTTTATACTTGCATTGTGCTTATGATTGTGTAAATTGTTGTGTATATATTGTTAGTTAAGGTTGTGTACTACTTTTAGTTAATATTGTGGTTGAGTTTGAATTATTAAGATATGCGATAGTTGTTAAACCTAAGGATTTAAAGTTTTTTAAATGGAAACGTATTCATCCCTCTCCCCCTTTACGGTTTCCACAATTGGTATCCAAGCCACGTTGCTCTAATTTTCAAAATAAATGATTTTTAAAATAGAGTACGATCCATGTATCAAATTACCCATGAAGGGGATTAAATATGAAAAGTATTTTGTTGTTTGATTCGTACTAATTTTGTTATTAAATATACTTTGTATAATAGCTTGAAGGAAAATTTTCTCAAAAGAACTTGAAAGTGCCAACTTATGTTTGTCTAAGTCGTAAGAGTAGAAATGATGTCTAAAACACGAAATTTATGTGCTGGAACAACTTTTTAAAGTCCTGTGTTCTACAGATAAGTCATCAAACGACTTTGAATAAAAAAAGTTTTTTGGGGTCACTGGTATAAATGTTAGGGCGGCCCCCAAATATATCTGGGGACCGTCACCTTTATGGGGGGTCGTCTGTCTGTTTCAGCAGATTTTGGCAAACTTCGAAAAATCATATAAAATCAACCGTAAGTCCGTAGAAGTCGTGCCACCCGCCATTTCGAAGATAATTGAGTCTACTTTCATTTAAGAATACTTCAAAGTCTTCATTCTAAGCTTAAATAAGTCAGAAATGCAAAATACTACATAATGGTCAAAACTTTGAGTTCCATTTTACCGTAAAACTTGTATTTTACATTTTTCTTTGAGTCGGGCATTTCTAATTGATATATCTTTGAAAAATAGTGTATTTGTCCTTTCAAATATTGATCTTAATTAATCTTTGAAATGGGGAGGAACTATTTTATTTTCAAATCAAATCAAGCTAAGTATACATCGTTATATCTAATACACAAAACAACGACGTAATATCTAATGTACTATGCTAGATGATTATGTGTGTTTACTTTTGTTTCAACTTGGTTGATAAATATTAATAAGTAATCATTACTATTTTTAATTGAGCTAATTATATATCTAAACACATATGCCATGTATGCTATTTGTATGTTACTAGTTTTCGAATTATGCCTAATAGGAATTACGCTAGATTTCTTGCGTTAAGTTGCAAAATTGTTTGTGCATTGCATATAAGCATAGACTCACTTTTTTACCAGTGTTACATTAAAATCTTTGTAGATCTATTTGAGTGTAGTATACCCACTTAGGAATGAGAGTTTAATAGTTTGTCAAGTGTGTGGAAAAATAATGTCCTAAGATCATATGTTAAAACCCAATCATTAAAATATTTTCACACATTATCTCTCTTCCAACAAAATGTCGAAATATTTTATCTCTTGCGTTGTTTGACCTCGGGTTGGTTAAACAAAATAAAATATTGTATTAATACATTGGTAATTAAGTAAAAGAAAATATATTTTTTAAACTTTGTTTGTGCTTGCATTGTTCTAACACACACACATAATTATATTCTTTTTATAAACATATAGTATTTTACAAAAGATGTGTGTTATATAAAAAATAGTAGGAAAATATTTATATACTCATACAATGTAAAAACTATGCCATACTCTACATATCAACAAATAGTTTTCGCCACATGCAAAATATTTTGACAATCTTAAAGTACGAAATTAAATTTTTCATATTCATCAACCTTCACTTACAATAGTCTATAAGGATAACATGGGAAACATACTGTGAAATTGTTTTTTGTTTTCTTTTAAAAAGGAGTGTCGTGTGGGTCAAGAAAGATTTCGAATATTATTGATTATTATTCAAATATATGGATTTATTATTATCTCGGAATCTATTTAACAAGTTTTTGAGTATGGACAGAAATCGGATTTCTTATTGGGTCTAGCATTTGAGTATATCAAAAATGTAACATAGATATATTATCTTAAACCTACATACTCAATCACACTCGATTGATATGAAAATAACGACATCCTTTTCTAAGACGATAAGAATATGCATCGGATCATAACTCACACTTGTGTAAATGATGTCATATTGAGTCTACTTGTCTAATAGTTGTGTTCTAAATATTTGGCAAATATATGCATAAAATACACAACGAAGTAGGATCGACGACTTGAATGTTTTGTCCAAAATATTTAAGTAATTTACCTTGCAATGCAATTGGTAAAGTCGTCATCTCCGAAAAGCCAACCATGAGCAAATGCACAACATATGTAACTTTGCTCAAACAATTCAAAAGCACAACTCAAAACTCAAATTATCTTCTCATCAAAACTTTCTCTTACTTTACCAAATAAGTATAATATTTCTTCTTCACCACATGAGAATCATTTAACCATCTAAGGTTAGGACTAGGAAGAATTGAACATATTCCAGAAACCATTATCTTGCTTTCTTTCAATAAGTTATCGTAAGAGGATTTCGAATATGAAGATGATTAATATTCAAACGATAATCAATCTCATCATTCAATCTAATTACAAAATTAGAATATGAAAATGAAATTGAGACTATGATAGATCACCGAAATATCAATCAAATGACACTAAAGATTATTTTGTCTGTTGTATACTCGTTTTTACCAATCCTCAGTTATTACATAATCACGAAGTCGATTGCAAGCAACAAGATTAGTCATCGAATTGAATTCACACTTGCATTGATGATTTTTCATTGAGTCTAAAGTGTTTAAATTGTTGTGTTTGTAAGCTTTAGTCAAATTATACATGCAGAACTTGACCACACTTAAAGTAGGATGAGACTTATAAATTTCCATTGGGAAAATCCTAAAGTACTCCAACTGGATAGCAAGACTTTGGATGTCATTTTGAAAACTCATAAACCGAGAACCATAAACTTATATAAGTGTCTCTTAATAACCTAATTCTACACCATCTCCCAAATAATCAAAAAATGATCCTTGCCCAAATTTAGCACCTTCACGGATCGATGGATCCTTCATCCTAAATACATTTTTGGTTTAGGTAGATTTAAACATCTTTCTCTTGTCAATCTCTTGCTTAAAAGTCTAACATAGATGTAACTAAACTTTAGTTAATCATCATTATTTCTACAAAGAAACCAAACCTAAGAGCTATAGGAGGTAAATAAAACCTTAATTGAATTCTTTCATAAAAAACTTGCAAAGGTTATCATTCTTGAACAACTCTCATATAGAGCTTTACACATTGTCACTTTTAAGCTACTCCTAGGTCCTAGATTGACTCGTTCTTTCTTTAAGATTCAACACACTTGCTGCTCTCTATTCACCTTTGAATTTCAAATCTTGATTAGGATTATGTGAACCGGAATTAAAGCATGTTAGTTGAGTCATATTAGGACCTGAGTGATAAGACAATACAAATTTTATCTTTGCTACACTTCATTAGGAAAATATAGGAATTCTATTTTGTCAAACATGAGAATGACTACTAAAGAATCTATTGCACTAGAAATTCAATTTGACCTAACGGTTGAATTGCTTCCAAGAGTAAAGTTGGATTCGTGGTATAACCCGTAAAAATAGTCGTGTTTAGCCTGAATTGAGCACCTCTAGTGATAGTCTCATATTCATTCTCTAAATTTGACTAAATGACTCCTCTTAAATATGCATAATGATAGTCTACATTGATAGACGTTTTATCTCATTAGGAGTGCACACTAAGCAAGTAAAATTAGGTTTCTCTTTAGTCAATCTATACTACTTGCACCGTACGTATGTGTTTTTGAAATTTTAAGATGATAACTTGCTCCCATGTAATGCAAATATATGCCTTCATGTTTATCTTGATTCTTAACATTTATTTGCTTAGCTATTGAATGCATGTCTATTGTAAAGGCGTTTGTCTTTTTCTAGCAATTTAGATAAAATATCTCTTAGTTTATCTAAATAACACATGCTCCTAAGTGCTAAATGCTAACATATTTTACATGATGATTGTATTTACAATTATCACGTTTTGTATGCGTCATTTTACATGACTTACGTGTTAATTGTGCACCTACACTATGTTAGTTTAATGTATGACAATTAATATTTAAATGTCATATAGTCTTACACATTAATCTTGTTGATTATTGTGTTGATGCATGCTTAGATAAACTTGCATGCTTATATCTATATATCTTATGCATCTATGTATATATTTCCTCATACTAGAATATATTTTTTCGCGTGCATGTCACAAATCTAAAAAGTCAAAGTGAGTCATAATATGGTCTTATATCTCCTAGTGTCTTCACTCACATATTCCCTTAATCGTCATCTCGCCTTCCTACAAATGATCCACTCTTTTGTCAAGGGAAGGTTAGAAACAAATCTAATCCACCTACTAGTAGGTTTGACAACTTAAATATTTCATCATAAATATTTATACCTTGTGATCGCAAACATTAAAGGTCATATCCGAAAATCCCTATTCAAGCCTTTTAACAACATGCGTTAAAATGCTCTCCTTTTTCTCTTTGACAGAACATTCTTTCTCTTCGACGAAAAACATTCTTCTCTCTTCTACAAAAAACATTCTTTCTCTTCGACGAAACATTCTTTCTCTTCGAAAAAAACGTATTTTCTCTTCGATGAAATCATTCTTTCTCTTCGACATAACATTCTTTCTCTTCGACGAAAACATTCTTCTCTCTTCTACGAAAACATTCTTTCTCTTCGACGAAACATTCTTTCTCTTCGACGAAACATTCTTTCTCTTTGACAAAAACATTTTTCTCTTTGACGAAACATCCTTTCTCTTCAATGAAAACATTCTTTCTCTTCAATGAAAACATTTTTTTATGAAAACACTCATTGTCTTTCGATCATACCTCTTCCTTCTCACTCAACCACGCCTCTTCAACCATAGAGATGGTTAATCTCTTTCCTCTACTATTTCTGCTACCACCTCTAATACAATCGTATACCTCGTCGGGTGATTGTTCTTTGAATATTCGCAATACTCGAGTACACAAACCACCATCCGTCTTGAAATTGCCAAGCTCGTCGTCTCTATCTTCGTTTTTTTCCTTCTTTATTTATTTCTTTCTTTTGCGGATGAAACATACCGAAGATATGTCACCATTTCCTTCGGGACAATGTCCAAAAGGATACATCTCCATTGAAAAGGTTGTGTCTGAAGATAACATCGTCGACATTCTTTCTTTACCACTCAAGCACGAATTGTAAAATTATCTTCGTTAAGGTTTAGGAATGATGGAACACATTCCATAAATCGTTCTTTTCTTTTCTTCTAGTTTCGATTCTGGTCCGTGTCCATTTCGTGTCATGACAACTTAATTACTTCATCCGAAGTATTTTAAGCATTTAATTAGCAAAATGCAAATTAAAATCTCACTCCTCTCACAAAATTCATCAAACCCTTAACTCCTCTCCTGTTGGCGATCCATCGGCCCCTAGACATATTCTTGCAGCCCTCAGATATATCTGGGACCGCCGTCAGCAGGCTTGTAATACCATTCATTTTTTTTCTATGTCCATAACCAAACACTTTCTCTCTTTTGCTATGAGCTGACGTCTACTCTACATCCAAACCTATACCCAATATCTATCTATAGATCAATGGGTCATTCTCATATTCCAACTCTCATAAGCATCATTGCTTATGTTGTCAATAATCAAGTGAATTTCATAATGAAATACATCTCATTCTTAAACACATTCCTTACAATCCATCACCTTACAATAAATTCCCTTACATACAAACCTTGGTCCTCACATCTCGCATATGTCTTCTCTCAATTCTAATAGTCTCTTATCTTCTATAGACGATTCTTCTCACTTTCAATAGTCTTCTCACTTCTAATAGCCTTTCTACCTCTAACTTTTTCTCTCTCTTCTAAACGTTCCTCTTCATCTCTAATAAGTCTTCTCACCTCTAACGTTTTCTCTTACTTCTAAATGGTTCATCTCTCCTCTAATAGTCGTTTCACTTCTAATAGTCTTTCTACTTCTAACGTTTCTTCTTACTTCTAAACGTTCCTTTTCACTTCTAATAAGTATCCTCATCTCTAACGTTTCTTCTCACTTCTAAGCGTTTCTTCTCTCTTCTAATAGTCTTGTTACTATTAGAATTCCTCCTATATGTCTTGACAACTTAATTATTTCATCTGAAATATTTAAGTAATTTCCGAAATACAAATGTCACTTCTTCGCTAAACTTTCCACTTTCTAGAAAGTGCAGAACATAAAGAAAATATTCAATCTTCAAGTGTTATTGAGTCACCACAACGTTGAGTCTCTCGTTATTCTTCCACCTTAAAAGAACCACCACCTCATTTCACATACTTACCTTTGTTCCTCAACATTGTCAACCAACAAAACACCAAACAAACCTTTAAATTCTCAATCCTCCACCTTTGTCTCGATAGAATCACTTGCACATCAATTGTTAGTGCAAATGACATATCAATCTTTTCTAACTATCTCTCGTCAACATGTATGTTCTTTAGTCTCGCTCATCCTTCCCTATTTTTCGGCTCTATGGAATCATTTTCATTCACATCCAAGAGCATATAGTCTCCATTCTCATCTTATTTTTCTTTTTATCCTTCTAAAGTATATATTTTGGCATATCTCGCCAAGATATTAAGTGTCATTCGTCTCCTTTTAAAAGGTCATCCTCATAATATTTGTGTGTCAACCAATTAACGATTCCCATTCTTGTTTATTAAAATTCGGTCAAATCTTAGTCCTTAAACATATGTCTCGAGTCTTTTTATTTTATCATTTAAGTTGTCGATTTTAAAATAATAACTGAATGTGTCTAGTTTCTAATTCTATTTTAAAGTGTCACACTATAGGATAATAACACCTAAAAATGCATGTCTAGTTCTCCTCTAATATCTTGTTATATATATATATATATATATATATATATATATATATATATATATATATATATATATATATATATATATATACTACATCTTGATTCCTTGGTGCCCCAAACAAGAAGGAGCATACACCGAGGGGGAGCACTTGCAAGCGTTCTACTCATTTAATTTGCATTCATCGAACGTCTTGAGTTTTGATGGTAATTTATTTGGTTCATAGATCCCTAGAGTGAATATATAAGGAATGTAATTATCATAGGAATGCAATGAGCAAGGGGAACTAGGAGATATGTGGGTAAATAACATAGAGTTGGTTCACCCATGATGATAGAAGACTTCACTGGGATGATGCAAGCTCGCCTTTATAGGAAAATAGGATTGGTGATTGTAAAATAGGATGAAGGGCTCATTCATACTCCAAATACTTCACCTCTTCCACTTCAAAATCACCCTTAACCTTAAGGTCCTCTTCTCAACCTTCAACTCATATGATTAAAGTACCTACTTTCTTTTCACGCCTTCTTCTCATTTCTCTTAAACTCGTCTAAATTATCCAAGAAACACAAAACCACCTCAACCTTATCTCTCATGTTGTCTTCTCATTCCTCCAACCAATATACTTGGATCACCTACCTTCTCCTTATTCATTTAACCTATACACTCAAAGTACTTACCTTCTTCTAATGCCTACTTCTCATCTCTCATGACCTTTTCTAATATAATCACCTTCACATTTGTTTCTCATATCTTTTCCTCACACATCAAACCTATATA
This sequence comes from Tanacetum coccineum, assembly GCA_026074375.1. Lineage (NCBI taxonomy): Eukaryota > Viridiplantae > Streptophyta > Magnoliopsida > Asterales > Asteraceae > Tanacetum > Tanacetum coccineum. Next base: position 10,481 of record BQNB010039022.1, on the reverse strand, counting down.
CTCAGAGCATCTACCTTGTTCTCATTCCTCCAACGTATATACCCAGAGCACGTACCCTCTTCTCATATCTTCTTCTCGAAACCTCCAACCTATATGCTCTAACCATTATCCACATAATACCTTTTTTCTTCTACAAAAGGGGGAGAAGGGAAGTGTAAATGAGTAACTTTTAAACTTTATAATGTGCTATAGTTTACAAATTGTTGGGATTTATTGATTTGATGATACAAAAGGATCAAGATCGATATCATGGAATTTTAGAAGATGGAGGAATCTAGAAGACTTGCTTAAAAAGATAAAGATCAAGATTGGGAAAGATTTAGTTTCCTAATACATATAAAGATCAAGATTGGGAAAGATTTAGTTTCCTAATACAATTAGGTTTCCTTTGTAAGTCTAGATGGACCCTATATATAAAGAGATCCCTGGACATTGTTTGTACGTGTGTTTTAATCATGTTTTAGGAAAACACCAACGATCTCACCACTTGAGATCGTTCTCCTTTGTACAATATACATGAGATCGTTTTAGCCCTAAGGTTAAGGTGTCTTTGATCCCTGTTACAGTTAGGTAACACGTTCTATCATGATCAAATAGAACTGGGGCTTATGTGAATGTAAACCTTGTTAATAACATTGTCTTTGTTTAAATTCCGCTGCGCAACAACAACCTTTGTTATTTTTATATATTATAGATCCTAGATGAGTTCTAAACGATCTTCACAATTGGTATCAGAGCCAAGTGGCTCATGATCTAGGATCTACAAGGTTTTACAATCGAAGAAAGAAGATTTTGTATTCAAAGAAACCTAAAAAATTCGATTTTGGTTTCTATTTTCGTCACTTTCTGCACAGCTGTGGTAAAAAGGGGATATCTCATTCGTTAACCGTTGGATCTTAACGAAATTTTTATTGAAGGTTCTTTACTCATAAAGGCATATTCTCACTGGAGGGATCTTCAATCTGAGCTTTTAATTGAAAGATATAAATTTTTGAAATCTGCTGCAGAAAAGTTGAAGTTGGTATGGTTTTACTTCTCTTTCATCATTGTTTTTAATAGTGTTCTTGTTATTGTTATTGGAAGTTTTTCTTTGAACACTTGGGTATTAAAGAGAAGGTATTGAGGAATGAAGAGGATAAAGAATACAAATTTTGCCATCATCAAAAAGAGGGAGATTGTTAGTGCAAATATTATGATATTTAATCTATATGATCTCTTTATGTTTTGGTGATGACAAACATGTGACTTGTAATACATAACGTAAAGTGCGCAAGTTACTTGTAATCACAAATTATCAATGCATACTTGCATCTACATCTCTAGACGTCTCATGTCTACATCAACATCGACATTTGTTTGCACTTAACGTAAACCACGTAAGGTATGTACACACAACATTAAACTTGTAGGATGATCAAAGAAATAAGTTTTTGTCTTAAACTTTATAAATATAACAAAACTATTTCTCAAAAATTATTTAGAAAAATTATTTTTGAATTATAAAGAAATGTTTTATTTGGTAATTATTTTGAATTTCAAAATCTGGTCATTTCCCCCATAAAACAAGTCATACTTTCACCAGATTTTACCTTCACCACAAAATGACAAAAACAAGAGCGTCTGTCGAGGCAGTCCTTTAAATATGGCGGTCCCCCTGTCCCCTCCCCCCCCCCCCCCCCCCCGGCAGCCCCCTAATATATATGGGGGTCGTCGATGTCAGACGGGCAGTTTTTAGCTCCTATAAATAGTGGGTCACTTCCAACTATTTTTACAACCTTTTGCATAGATTTTTTCAGTTCTTTCTCTCTTTAGATCTCACTAAATCTTTCTAAACTTTTTGATCATTTAACTTGTTTAATCTTGTTTAAATGTGATTCAATCTTTTATCCTTTCCTTCCTTCCTTAAGTGCAAGAGAAGAACTTCGGTCATCTTCAAGATTCGAAGTTATGTGGTCTAGTTAGTTCATTTGTAACATTTGTTACATATAGATCAAGATTCGAAGTTATGTGGTCTAGTTAGTTCATTTGTAACTTAGCCACCTAGGTCTGAGGATCAGACCCGCTTTGATACCATGTTGAACAATGAAAACCCCCGTGAGAGGTATTGTATTATTGATATATATTTATAGGGTTACATGGAACATACTGGAAATTATAAAACCCTAATGAACCTAACCCACATTTGGGCTTGGGCCATTATATCCTTTAATAATTATCTCTACGCATCTAAAACCATGTGAGTAGAAATATTTATAGGAAGAATTAGTAGGAGTGTTAGGATTTCATTTTATGTGATGATATTACAGAATTACTGTAGTTTTACATAGTTCATACGAAGGGACTAGATTAGCCAATAGTGAATAATTTAGTTGAGTATGGGCTATAAATACCCCTCCATAGCTTCCATGTAGGGGTTGAGACTTTGTAATCTTTCATTTCATTTTTATAAAACACACACACACACTTTTACATTCTCTCCCTCTACTATCTCTCTCTCTCTAGAATCATGACTATCTTTACTTGGTTTGATTCTCCAAGACCACCGGATCTAAGTTTATTTAGTATTAACAATTGGTATCAAGAGCTATGGTTTCATTCTTGGGTCGGGGTTGCGATTTATGGTCTGGTTAGTCTTGTCATGTTTATCATTAAATGCAACACCCCTATTTTGGTAATATAGCAGCGAAAGCTAATCTAGGGTATTACTTTATGGATCATAGACACAATCATAGAAAACGACTCAAAAGAGACGTTTTTAAAAGATACGTTATAATTCATTTAAAATCAGAGTTTTACAAAGGCAGGTCCCAAAATCTAGAAACATAAAATGTGAATGATAACAAGTTTTAGCCATCTTCAAGTTCATGCCACTCCATGCCATAAGTTGCTTATTTACCTAAGATAAACATGCTAAAAAGTCAACACAAAGGTTGAGTGAGATTCATAGGTTTGAAATGTAATAGTTGAATACAAGTTATCATAATGGAAATATTTGCATTGTAGGGACAATTATCATGGAGAACAGTATTATCATGGAGAACAGTATTATTATGGAGAGCAGTATTATCATGGAGAACAGTATTATTACCCTAAACTCATGAACCACATATTTAACTTAATAGAACCGGTAACCTTTACCAAAAGATATACTAGGAGTCACTATCCAAAGAGCTATTAAAGAGATATTGGGAGATACTACCCAAAGAGATATTGAAGAGATATTGGGAGATACTACCCAAAGAGATATTGAAGAGATATTGGGAGATACTACCCAAAGAGATATTGAAGAGATATTGGGAGATACTACCCAAAGAGATATTGAAGAGATATTAGGAGATACTACCCAAAGAGATATTGAAGAGATATTGGGAGATACTGTAGGTCCTTGGTATAGGATTTGACTAGCCTTTATAAGATGATAGCTAACTTGAATAAATCCAAATCAACTATATGAGAGACACTGACTATGAATATCAAGTGTTAATGTGGAAACTTAA
>BQNB010039021.1:0-48344 GCA_026074375.1 Tanacetum coccineum | reverse complement strand
CGGAGGGTGGAGAATGTGTGTTGATTTCACAGATATAAACAAAGCCTGCCCCAAGGACTGTTACCCTCTACCCGAAATTGACTGGAAGGTAGAATCTCTCTCAGGGTTCCGGCTAAAATGCTTCTTGGACGCATATAAAGGTTATCACCAGATCCAAATGGCAGAAAGAGATAAAGATAAAACGGCTTTTTTCGTGGGAGAATGGGTCTTTTGTTACCGAAAGATGCCTTTTGGTTTAGAGAATGCTGGAGCAACATACCAAAGGTTAGTAGACAAGGTCTTCCACTATCAAATAGGGAGAAACCTTAAGGCATGTTGAATAACATGTGGTATGCCTTTTATGTGCGTTTTTGGTCGTTTAGGGTCGATTTTAAATGTAAAAGGTATGTGTATTTAAACACATACCAAAATCCCCCATACTAAACCTAAGAGTTTATGAAACCTAAGGTCCGTGAGTCCCGATACTAGTCTCTGTGGGGTGTCAAAAGCCTGGTCACTTAACCGCAAGGTTGGGATGTGCCGAGACGAAAGTCGCTACATGGGATGATCTCGCCTTCAAACTCATTATTCTCGGGTGGAACGTGAAACATAGAATGTTGCAAAACGTTGATCCATGGTTGAAATTCAAAATAGCACATACACCTAAGATATAAATTGTCGGGAGTGAAAAGTTTACAAGTTGCAAATATGAGTAGTGTTAGCATCTTAACTCATAATTAACGGTGATTTCGTTTTAAGCTTGGTTTGGAATAAGTGAAAAGTCGGGAACGATGAATTTATCCTTTTTGGGGCATTCTCGGATCGAAATGCATCTTGTTCTATGATCCCTTAAAGTTATAAAATAACGAAAGTCAAACGTTCTAGTTAGTTGATTAATATGAAAAATGAAAAATACAAAAAGATGTGTAGGAATAAGTGTATATATAAAAATGGTAAAGACGGGGATTTTCAAAACTTATGAGTCTTTAACTCCCTTGATGAACACTTAGCTACTTTTCGAGGTTATTAGTCGAGGGGGATCGAGATTCTTAGTTTTCTAAGTGCTTACTTCATAGCATTGCGTGAGGACACGACAATACCTTAGTATGGGGGATTTTTGGTATGTGTTTAATTACACATACCTTTTACCTTTAAAAACAAGCTAAAATAACCAAAAATGGACTTAAAATGCCAAAAATATGCTTGTTTTGCTAATTGTGTTGTGCAGGAACGGATATCTAAGAAAAGGACGAAAAACAAAGCCAAAACGACAAAACCGGACACGGAATGGAAAAGCATGGTAAAGACAAAGTCAAGACAAAGCCCAAGTCTGAAAAAGTCAACCAAAGTCAACCCCGACAAATCCAAAAGTCAAACCCGAAGCCATAAATGAAGAAAAATAAGTTTAGGGGCCAAAATTGCCAAATCCCTAACTTATTTAATGAAGAAAATGAAGAAAACACATGTGAGGGACCCAAACTGCCATTTCCCTAAAGTATAAACCACAAGGGGTGTTTCTGCCAATGGCAGAAACTTATAACACAAAAGGACTTCCTTTGCAAACTGTGTTATATAACTAAGGGGGTGATTCTGTCATTTTCAAAAATCTATTAACCACAAAGGACCTCTTTTGCAAGAATGCTAATAACATTTGGGGGGGTGTTTTTGCCAAGTTTCAAAAATATAAGGAACACACGGACGAAATGTGAAAGATACATATAACACCTCAGGGGCCATTCATGGACAAACCCAAACCTTTATTTATAAACTCAAAAACCCTGTGTTTAAAACACTGTTTATCTTCACCACCGTTTTCCCGCCAAACTTCTTAACCCCACATCCTGTCCCTTCACTCTCATAAGCCCCACCTCTCACATGGGTCAAATGCCAAGTTGGCAATCCATAGCACAACCATTGGCCAAGAAAACCTACGGTTTTGATCATTTGGTGTGGGCAGCAAGAAAGAAGAATGGCCAGGATTGGTTTTGTGTTTTTACACACACAACAAACACACAAGACTCATTTCACTCAGCAAACTAGCACAAAAGGAGAAGACAAAGACCAAGAAGAGCTAGCTCGTTTTTCTATATAAATAGTCCTTGTAAGCCCTTGAGGAGTGTGTGTTGTTTTTAGAATTCAGTTTTAGTTTTTTAACTTAAGTTAACTTTATGTACTTTTAATTTTTAAGATTAATGAAAATTCAGTTTTATGTTTTAATTTTTGTTCCAATTTCTTAAGTTATCTTAAGTCTCTTTTAAAGCTCATATAAGCCACTATATAATCTGTTTAAACTTCTATACAAGAATTAAGAAAAGAAAACCAAAAAAAAGAGGTGCTGAATTATAAGCTTATGGATGAATAAGCAGAAAGGGATGGCTTATTGGTTTTAGAGTCTCATGGGAGACACTTAGGGTTTGGTTATTAAGCTTTGAAAAGCTTAAACTCATTGCCAAAAGCTTGGACAGGTTGTAAGTTCCCTATTTATCTTTTTCAAATTTTTGCTTATTGCTACAGTAGAATAGCTTATCAGCTTATTTTACTGCTTAATTTTTGTTTCTTTTAGCTTAAAATTGTTCATTAGAGTTAGCTTTTAATCTGTGTTCAAGTGGATTTTGTTTGAGTTAAGTGATAAAACTGCCTTAGATAGCTTATTTCTGCCTATTGCTTATTTGCTTTTTCAAGTGCTTATTTGCTTTTGCTTTCTACTTTTTATTGCTTAATATTACATGTTTGATAATTATCTTCAAAAATTTAAGCTTAATTCAGACCTTAATAGCCTTAAAATTTGTTCTTAAAAATATAAAGGGGTGTTTGGTTTAAGCCCAAAATGGGTCAAAATGGTATGGTCATGGGTTGTGGCCATTTGGCCAACTTTGGCTAACTTTATTGAGCCAATTAGAGTCTGTTTTCCAAAGTTTTTAAGTCCAAAAAGTGTTTTTCAAGTTTTCTAAATGTTTTCTTAAGTCTGTTGGTTTTTAAAGAGGATCAAAGAGCTTATTTGGATAAGCTCTTGTAAACCTGAGTTGAAGTTTCAAAGTGTGTCTGTTTTAAGTGTCAAAAGCATAGTCAAGAGTCATTGTGTTCTTCAGCTTGTCTTCATCTGTTTTAAGTCATTTTTTTATTTTGAGCTTATTTTCAAGCTTATTTCTAAGCTGCTTTATAGCACCCTTTGTTAAGCCCAAACTGCCCTGGTGCTAAGGGCTTACTTTCAAGCCCACTTTTCTAGCTTATTTGACCATAAGCTCTTAGGTCTTTTTGGCTTTTTAGATTGCCCTTAGGTCCCTCTTTAAGCCTCTATAAGTTTTAAGCCCTAGGAATCCCTGTAGCTGGCTTAATTTTAAGCCAAAAGTAGGTTTCTTAACTGCCTTGTAAGCTAGGAATAGGAATGAGCTTATTTTGACTTTCCAGCTTATTTAGTTAATAAGCTGTTGATCTTAGTGCTTATTTGTCATGCCCTTAAGTCCCTCTTTAGCTTATCTGTCCTTTTGATAGCTTAATTAGTTTAGAAAAGCAAAAAGAAAAAGCCCTTGGCCATTTTTACCTTTAAGCACACTGTCCAAACTTTGAGCCCTTTTTCCAGCTTATTTATAAGCATTCACAAAAAGTTGTAGTTATATAAAATGACCACCTTCATGTGCTTAACAAGTTTGTATAAAAAGTTTTTTTAAAAAAAAGGGTTACTGTAGCAAATAAAAAAAGGGTGAGAGTGGGACTCGAACCCCTCCCCTTTCGTTCACAAGCACACACACTTACCACTCGGCCCGGCAGGGCTATCCATTCACTCTTTGCAACATTTATTCTAAATACCCTTTTTGGCCAAATTAGTTATAAGCCCGAATTGGCTTATTCTGAGCTTATTTTTAAGCTAATCTTCGGGTTTCTTATTTTTCTTAGGTAGGTTTTAGGGTAAAGTATTTTAGGTAATTTTTTTAGAATTTTTAAAATAAGTTTAGTATTTTTTATAATTTATTTTCTTTAAAATCTTAATTAATTCATAAAAAATAGAAAAATTATCAAAAAAATATTTTTCTTTTTTAGAAAATTTTATTTTATCAGTATGCACTTAGGAAAAATAGAAAATCGTTCGTAGGGTCGTTTTTGCAAAATCTCACTTTTTAAAGAACGGGATTTAGCCCCGTTTTTGTTTTTTTATTTTAAAGCTCGTTTTAACTCCGTTTTCGGTCTAGTCTTTTTCATTCTTCATTATTAGTCACCTAGAGTAGATTAGAAGTAAAAATCTCTTTGTAGGGTAAATTTTTAAGATTTTAGGTTTTAGACCCCTTGTTCGGGATTCCTGCTCTCGTTTTTCAGTTTAATTTCATAATATTTAGGTTTTTCTCAATCGTTTTTGCTTATTATTGATTAATTTAGCTTTCTAAGTCTCCCAAAATCATTAATCTGCTTTTTTTAATTCAATCCAATTTTCAGACTGTAATCGACTTCTCAAGCCACAGCTCGTTGGGGATATAAACGAACGGGGATATTCTATATTATTCTCGGTTTCATTGATTATTTTTAGATTATACTTATTATATATATTTTATTATATATTATATATATAAAAGGTGTTAGCTTAAAAAGGAATCAATCAGACGTATGACATGATCAACGGCATTGTAAATGCCATTGTCAAGGTGAGGGTAGTGTCCCATAACATGTCGAAAGAGACGTGTCAAGTACATACCATAAGGAAGATGGGCTTTAGGAGTTGCATGTGCACTTTCGATTCTTTTGACAAAGAAATAGGCAAGATTATATTGTTGCTCGGCTATGATACAATATTATATATGAGCAACAGGCAACCAAATTTTGGCTGCAAGCAAACATTGTATTCAAGCGGGAGATGAGTCCCGGGTACCTCCTAGGTGAAACATTTCATAAATAAGTTTGTTCCATCTCTTCAGTCTTGTCTAAGTTATTTGGTTAGAATTGAGTGGTGAACGAATGACGTTTTGTGTTTCATGGTGCGGTTAGGTCTACACGTTAAATTGAAGAACATTGCATGAATTTCTACAGGTATAGTAGGTAAAAGGTCGGTATCATATGGTCTTTCGGTTTCTTGAGAGTATGCAGAGAACCAAGATCACCAATCGTATGTGAATACGGTTGGCCATTGAATTGGTATTATGGGGATTTGACCGAATTCGTTGGAGGGAGGAGGGTTCGTTTTGATCAGGAAGGAGATTCTCGAGTTGACGCCGGAGTCATCTCTTTGAAGAGTCTGGCTTCTTGACTATAAAGTCCAGAATAAACGAGGAAATTGGTTCATTAATTTCGTAGAGACAAGTGAGACGTATGTTAGAAAAACAGATCAATGTGTTAAGGATGTGTAGTAAGGTTGAATCAAAACTATACCCTCATGAATGCATCAATTTTTGATAGGTTTGTAGAAGTGTGCGATAGTAGAAGAAATACCGGGTGTTTGGGATACTTTGGGAATGTAAGAACGGGTAAGAGAAGTATCACCAACTGTTGCTCGAGGCATGTTCTCACCTAAAACAAATACAGACATAAATTTTAAAAGAAAAAGAAATAAAATCTAAAGTTTTGAAAAAACGAAAATGTCGGGGACAAGGATTTAATTCGGACTTAAAAATAAAAACCTCGATTAATTCCATATGTTCCTTAATTTATTTTTCACTTAATCTAGGATGTCAAAAAATATATATTAGTTATATATTTCAACATCTAGGAAATGACCCAAACATTCCCTAATCAATACAAGACTTGACTAAAATTGTCGAAAGATATACGTTAAGTTGTATATTTTGTTGACAAATATTAGTTCATTATTTTTAACTTGACCGTGATGTTAAATGGTGTTTGTTTTGATCGACAATATATTTTATAAACCGTTAAACCAAACGTCCCTTTATTTATACCTTTTAAAAAAATGTATCAATATATATATAAAATTATATATTTGATTACTCTATACAATGTTATGTTAGTATTTTATACAAGTGGACAAATATTAGTGATGGTCATTTCGACTCTAAAAATCGATCATAAGAAACGAACCAAACACCCCTTTATTTTTATAAAACTTTATTCATTTATTCAAAAAATAAGAATTTAGGTATGTATGTTTCGATAGACAATGTATAATCATTTTAACGTGTTTTTGGCATACAAAAAAGGAAAAGAATTTTGTTTTGAAATTTCAAAAAAGAATTTCAAAAAAAATATATATATTTATATAAATTTTCGAAACCCAAAAAAAATTTGTGACAATCCTATGAATTCTGAATTCCTAAGACTAAGGGAATCATTATAGTATGATTTCTTTGACCTATCATAAAATTGTAAAGATCAAAAACTTATGAAATATAACACAATTTGATTAATTAAGAGCAAAATTGGATGAAATCGAAGGAGAAAAGTAAAGAAAATCTTACAATAGGTATTGTTAATCGAGTTGTTGGTGATTGCCCTTGCGAATTTTGATTGATTAAGTGTTTGGAGGTTTGAATTTTTATGGTTTGGGTTTAGTATTTTTGTCTCAGCTGTAATGAAGGAGAGGGAGAACTACAATGTTGTGTTTGGTTTTAGTGTTTAAACGCCAATGAGGGGTCTGTTTGGCGACATTGAATGGTCGGTACCTGTAAATATAAGGGGTGGGCCTTTAACACGGCCGGTCCCTTTAATTTTAAGAGGACCGCCTATCTGAGAAATTTTTTTTTTCGATTTTGACTAGTTTTATAAATGTACAATTATCAAAATACGTCGGGAGCTACTAGTAATATTATTTTAGATAATCTAGTTGTCGAAAGAATGAAGTTGAAGACGAGAGAAAAATACTTGACACTTTTAATTAACTTTTCGTTAAGTTAAGTAAACTTAAATAATTTCCATTGAAACAATTAAGTTGTCAAGATTTTCGGATCGAGAGGTGGTTTAGAGATGATTGACGAAATTTAATTGGCATTTTTAATGAAATCTTTGTTAATTAAATATCAACTTTGATCTACTATCGGTGAGATATCAAGTTGTCAAGCCTGGAGAAGATTTACGAGGATTTATTGACGTTTTCAATCAACTTCTTGTTAATTGAATAAATTAATAACTTCGGATGAAATAATTAATTGTCGAATTTGTAGTATTTGAGAAATGATTAATATGTGACGATAGAATAATAGAATGGAGTTAGAGCTTGATGAGAGGATTCCGATAGACGTAGTTTATTGTAGACGTGTAGACGAGGCGGACGTCGTAGGTCAGGGGAGTTTTTTGTTTCATCATAGTGTTTTGATGCGGCGTAGATGTGTAATTCTAATCCTACTTCTATGTTAATAATTTCCCACTAACTACTTTTTTTCATTACGTGAGTTTGCTTATAGTGGACCATAGGGAAGCTTTCCATTTTATAGAGGTTAGTAGAGATAGAGAATCCTAAGTCAAGCTTACGTGAGAGATGAAGTTCATAATGAAACAAATTCTTTTAATTCAAAAGACCAAAAATGACATTTCTAGTGACTTCACCCTTTTCCACAAGCTCAATTATATTCTATTAACTATAACTTATGTGTTTAGCATATACTACATGTAGCATTAATAATATTAGTATTTAACATTTAACACATAATCTAAGTTCTAAGAAGTTTGGAAAGAAGACATACATTTGCCTACAATGTGTTTTCTTCAACATCTTCAAGTGAGTAAGCTTGATGGGGAAAGGAAATCATTTGGTAAACCGTTTCATAAGATTTTTCAAGAAGTATTTATTCGTCGGATTCCAAGAAAATGTTCCTGAACAACGCCACTAAATGTTGTACTACTCAAACCACTTGGTCCCAATGTCTCGTGGGTCAAAATTGTTAGTTATTTTACCGACATATTTTTGCATATGTTGCATTTGATTCGGATACATATAGGGTGGACATATTCCCCATGGAGAGAAGTTTGGTTGTTGTGAATAATTCCACATTGAATAATTATTATTACGGTAATTTTGTCTAACTTTATCTCTCCTAGGTTGTGATGTTTTTGACCGAGGTTGAGGAGTATTAGCTCTTTTTGGAGGAGGAGTTTAAGATCTCATTTTTGGTTTAGTAAATCCGACTCGGGTTTTAAGGAAGGTTTATAAAAACGTTTTACTTCGTCGTCGCTTGCAATAGGAATTTTAGTATTATTTTATAGCATAAATTTTTGGTCTTGGGCTTGAGTTAATTCTATACTTTTTTTTAGACTCAACCTCTTGTGGACTTTACTGAAATTTACTTTGTTTAGACCTCACTAGTTGATCCTCTTGGTAAAATTAAACCGAGGCGGATTTATTTCGAAAGGTTTTTGAAGATTTAACATTTCCTTAAAGCTTTTATTTTCAAACCTAAGGTCTTGACATATTTTATATTCTTATTGACATTTTACCTTTTCTAATCTAGATAATTTATTTTTTAGTTCTAGTACTTTATTTTCTAATTGATTTTTAATTTGTTTTAGTGATTTATTTTAGCCATGACTTTTAGACCTACTTTGCATAATCGATTATATTCACTATCTAAGTTTTTTTCATCTAATGATGCATGGTTTCATAAAGGAATTGGTTTCGGAAAGTACCTCATTGGGCTGTATTGGCCAATACACATTTTCGTCTTTAGTCTTTTCTTCATCATCTCCGTTTCGGGTGGCTATCACTCTCCTCCGACGAAAGGATCTTTGATTATAGTTTCTTGATAGTTTTAGGACACTCCCGATAGAGAGGTTTGGATCTCCACATTTAAAACATTTTCTTTCGCTTTTGCCATTCTTGTTGTCTTTATTTCTTTGGGATAACTCTCTTTCGTCATGTGGTTTTCTTATGAATCTTCCTCGTCTTTTGAAAAAATTCATGATGTCTCTCACGGCCATGACGTATTCTTCGTCTTCAGTATCGGAAGTCGAACTATCTTCATCACTTTATTCCTTTTTGGCTTTCAAGGCAAGAGATCTATTTTGTTCTCGTTTGCCTTTGACCATTTCGGAATCTTTCTTAATTATTACTTCATAAACTTTCAAGTTTCCAATAAGTTCATCAAATTGATAGGTGTTAAATCTTTTGATTCTTCAATAACCGTAAACCTATTGCAGCATTTAGGATGACGGCGCCTAAGAAGAAATTTCCTAACATAATTCTTGCTAGAAAAACCTTCATCAAGTACTTTTAGACTAGTAATAATAGTATTAAATCTAGCAAAAGCATTATCTATCGATTCCTTTTCCGGAATCGTAAATTGTTCATATTGTTGAACAAGAAGATCTATTTTATTATCTTTGACTTGATTATTACCTTGGTGAGTGATTAATAAAGTATCCCAAATTTCTTTTGCGGTTTTACACATAAAAATTCTTTCATATTCTTTACGTGGTAAAGCATTATAAATTACCATTTTAGCTTCATTATTTTTAGCAAGTTTCTTTTTAAGATCATCGTTTTGTTTATCAAATGGTACAATTTCATCCTTTTTAGTTTCGGGATTATTTTTAATAGGATGAAAATCACCATAGGTAATAACATGCCAAAGATCTAGATCTTTTGATTTCACATAAGTTTTGAATATATTTTTCTAATAAATAAATCCATCACTTTTAAATAGTGGTGGTCTTTTTATAGATTGGCCTTCTAAATATTTTTCCGATTCCATAGATCGATTCAAGTTTTAAAATATAATTTATTTTAAAAATCTTGTTTGACGTGGCTTCTGATACCAATTGTGGAAAACTAGAAGGGGGGGTCAATAGTTTACTGCTTTTTAAATTAATGTATTGTTTGTTTATAAAATTTAGATTCGACTTTATGTGATCTCAATATGTACAAAATATGAACAATACAAATAAGTAAATAAATAATGTGAAAGACAAGAGATAAGAGTTAGAAAGATCAAACCACAACAAAAGGATTTATAGTGGTTCGGTAACGAAGCACCTCTTCGCCCTACTCTACTCCCCGAGCACCAAACTCGAGAGTTCTCTTCACTATGTCAACAAACTCCCTTTAGGCGAAGAAAACCGTACATGACTAAGCTTACACCGATTTCCAACACTAAGCCAAATGTCGAGTTCTAATTCTAGCTAGAACCAATCTATCACAACTAACCACACTACTTCACAACAATTCACTATTTCTCTTCACTACACACTTTCTCTTCACTCCACTACTTCACATCGCTTCACAATTTCACTACGCTTCACAACTTCACTACACCTAGACACTACTACGATCACTCCAATCTAACACTACTTACAAAGATTACCTCGATCTAACTATACTTACAATGATCACCACAATATAACTATTATGCACAACTACAATACACACCTTCACAATATACACAAATGATTTACAAGATCTAACACAACTTCACAACAACACCAACTAAACTATAACACTTCTTGACTCGATGATAAGAAGCAATGTTTTAAAAACCGGGTTGACCCGGCCGGTTAAACCGGTTGAACCGTGAACAGGCTCGGAGACCGGGCCGGATGTGACCGGGTTTTTGCTTGTTTGAGAACCGGATTGAACCGCCGGTTTTTCATTGACCTGGGTTGACCCGGTTTGATCAAACCGGCCGGGTCATGACTTTTTAAATAAAAAATCTAACAATTTTTTTTTCATAAACCTTTTTAAGTTTAATTGACAATTTAAAGTATGTGGTGATGACTAATATTAATTAAAATAATGTTAAAACTAACTTAAAATACCAACTAATATTGTCTTATTATAGTTTATTAGAACTTATACTTATAAGTTGCTTGTTTATGCAAATCTTTTCTATAATTTTATAGACATAAAACTTAAAAATTAAAGATTATCACTAAAGACTCAATATATTTCGTAAGTTTAATTGAACGTAAAACAAATTATATGATCATACAACAATATATATTAAATATATCAGAAAAAAATATATAAATGTATAAAACCGGTTTCACCTCGCGGTTCAACCGGTTGAACCGGTGACCCGGTGAACCGGCTACTAAACCGGGTCAATTAAAAAACCGGGTTTTAAAACATTGATAAGAAGTATTCTTCTCTTGCACTTGAGGAATTAAGCTTGGATCACTTGAAAACAAAAGCTTAAGATTAAATAATCAAAGGATTGTAGGAGATATGTGGACTGATTTTAGACATAAAAGAATGGGTGCAAAAGGTGAGAAAATCTGCGGGGAATAATCCAGTATTTATAGGCAAACTGGTTTGACTTTTTGTCTGGCCGATCCCCTTAATTAGGGTGCCGGTCCCCTTAAAATTAAGGGGACCGCCCGTGTATTTAAGGGGGCCGGCCAAGCCAGGACGCTCCTTTTTTTGTCTTTTTCAGGGAAGGTGTTTTCTGAAACATTTTTAACTATTTTAGGTAGAAAATTTGAATTCAAAATATTTATTTTGAATAAAACATTTCTTTTAAATCTAAAAATGTTTTGTAAAAGTTATAAAAATGTTTGTGACATTTTTATAAAAAAATGTGAGGTTGAATAAAAATTCCTTTGATCATAAAATGGATTAAGCATTTATTTATTCATACCGTTAATTACTTGTTTACTAAATGAAAATTTACTACTAATTACTTGTTTATGAATAATTTTTCATTAATCGTTTTTACATTTTGTGATTATCAAAACGTAGAGAGGTCGAAAAATATTAATAGTGTTTTAGGCATTATTTCTATCAACACAGTGACATACCACCATATGATTCATACTAGTTTATATATCGAGGTTCTACTAGTTTATATTCCAAATAGAAATAAGCTGATAACTGGGTTTTGTTAAGCAATCACAAACACCCCCTAAATACATATAATCTCTAAGTTATTTTAGTAAAAAGATACTACCACTATCGCAGACTCAAACAAGTGTTATCCTATGTGACAAGTCACAAAACTTACAAATCTAAGCATCATCAAACAAACTATTATATGGACTAGCCTAAAACTAATATCTTTTTTATAAAATGAAGAGCTAGAATCGGCAATTGTGCATATCAAAACTGTTAAACTAAAAAACTACCTGAAGTATTAAAACGACTTGTGCCTGATTTGTTAAGAGTGTCACGGACAGCTGATTTGTTCCTGCAAAATTTGTACACACAAAAAAGTTTAAAGTGCTGCAAGTATTATCTAAGGTTTGTTGAAGAAATTCTACGTATAGCATGTGCCTAATTCGTAAAGAGTGTCGCAGGCAGCTGATTTGTTTCCTGTAATATGATTAAAGAAACCCACTTCAAATTTAACTCATGCATTATGATTACCTACCTATCAACTCTACACTTCATATGCCTGATGACAATTTAGAGTATTCTAATTTCATGATCAAGGGTATAATTCATTTGCAGTAGCAGTCTTGTCCATAGTTATATATCATTAGAACTTGGAAACATATATTGTTATTACTATGTCGATTAGTTCCATTTGATCCATACATGATACATTAGAATTTGGAAATGTGAATCGGTTCTTCTATGTCAATAAGTTGATTGTTCTAGTTTGTGCAAGGAAATAATAATCTACAACAGGAACAACAAATATACTCAATCTTGACGGGGCGGGTAAATTATACTGTGACTTACAGCATCTTTCCTGAATAAGTAATCCGAAAAGAATACGGAACAACAAAAACTCAAACTTCGAACTATTATGTAATTCCTCAGTGCTCAACTAAGCGAGCCTCCTTTTTTAGATTCTATTAGCTCATAACCAGAAGCCATAAAACACTTTCCTGATTCATCCCCCAAGGACAATACTTTTATCTATCTTAGTAATACATCTGACACAAATATAACGGATAAAATTACTTTGTATTAGAAAAGTTTTAGGGAAATTCAGAATGGGTTGGATCGGGTTGAGTTGATCCCCAAGAACTTTTTTCCATTGTATTAAGTGTAAACCAAAGAGAACCCAGTCACCTTTACCCGAAACAAGCCTTACCCAGATTAAATATGCAAAATTCTTTAACATATATAAAAATACCTGAATTGTGAGTTCTGATGGTGACTCGTACTAGAAGTTGATCTTGGGGTTTTGTCAACCGTATTATTTTAAAAACTAGATAAACCGTCAACATGAGGTAATGTAAAAAAAAGTATAGCGCATAATAAAATGTTTATACACATAAAGTAGCCAAGAAACTAAAATCGAATGTGAAATTACCTCCATTTTCATAAAAAATTGGGTACTTGTTCTTGAACAGCAGCAACAAACATCATAAATCCTTGAGCCTTCAATACAAGAACTTGAGGATCATGCAATCTTTTGTCCTTTCTGTGCAACGAACTGAGCCTCTCCTTTCTGGTCCTTTTACTTTTGAAAAATAATCATTTGTCCAATCAGAGGAGTTTGTTGTCTCTTGATCAGTTACAACATGTACTTGACTAGTTATCAAAACTTCCATTTATAAATTTAATCAAAATTACATGATTAAAAACTTTAACAGATCAAATAACATTATCTGATAACAATTAATCTAAAATCATTAACATATTAAAATTTATTGTCATTGTAATGAAACCTAAATAACAAAAATAACCACAAATTTCATAACATAATCAAAATCGCTCGCAGATCGAAACTGATAACTAAAAATCATATCGAAATCATTATTAACCTAAACTAATAACAATTAAACTATAACTTAATTTCATCATAATTTAACTATACTCACATATTCAGATTATCAACGTCCTATCGACTCATGAATCACAACCAAATGTTTTCGGTTCCTGAACATTCAAACTAAATAACCGCAATCCAAATAATAGTAACACGTGCCTAATTTTTCAACTCATAAATCGCAACAAACATATCATTGATCGTGTCAATCGTATATATATATATATACACACATGTATATATATATACACACATGTATATATATACACACACATGTATATATATACACACACATGTATATATATACACACATGTATATATATATACACACATGTATATATATACACACATGTATATATATACACACATGTATATATATACACACATGTATATACACACACATATATATATACACACATATATATATATACACACACATATATATAGTGAGACTTTCTTTTCAGAACCATTCTTAGTGCGAGAACTGACAGAACCACCAAAAACATGCATGCACGCCTTCAAAAATTGTATTTTTTTCACATATGTTTTAAAAACAACATATATGTTTTAAAAAAACATAGTTGTTATAAATAATTTGATAAGAAATTGGAAATACAAAATTTTTCTTTGAAGGTGTGCATGTATGTTCTTATAAAGCGTGCAACAACAATATTACGGCCGTGTGTAAGGTTTTTGTGAAAAAAGAGGAAGAGTTCATGATGATACTGAAGAATATAGGTGGATTCTTACGATTATTGATGATTTTCATGTATTTTTTTTATTTTTAAAAGGCGTGCATGTATGTTTTTGGTGGTTCTGTCAGTTCTCGCACTAAGAATGGTTCTGAAAAGAAAGTCTCCCTATATATATATATATATATATATATATATATAATATAGGCGAACCGACAAATCACTTTTAGCAAGCAACAAACCAACTCACTAATAAAATATAATTCCGGAAGTATCGACTTCGAAAGTAACCCCTTCTAGTCGTTTCCCGGGTGGTTTTTGTTCCGACGAGGTGTGAATTGAACTTCGTGTTGACGTTTGTAATCGGGATTTTGAATAGATTAATATTTTGGTTTTGGATTCTAATTTCTACGAATATAAAGCAAAAACAAGCAACAATTAAAGCTAGAACGAATTAAACAAAAAAAACGTTAACGGTATTCTAAAAATGCAACCTAAAAACCTAAAACATCAAATTTTAACCCTAGAAATGCAAGTTTAATTTTTAAAAGTCCTAAATGATAAAAGAAAATTTTAGAAAAAAGAATTATATTTTTGACTTTTATTTAATAATTAAAAACAGTTTTAATCAAAAAATATTATTAAAAACAGTAAACTAAATTATAAAATTCTGAAAAAAAACAGGAAAAATACTTTAAGTGATGCAGAATGCAAGAAAAATAAGACATTTAAAAAACTGCTTATAAATAAGCAGTTAATAAGCCAAACAGCTTATTAAGCTAATTGGCTAAACACTCCTTCAATACCAACTGCACCCAAGGTCTAACAGAAAAGACCCAAGGGCGCTGATGGTTAGGGTGTTGGTGTTAAAACGTTGGGGGTTAAGGTAGAGGTCAGAGTTCGACCCTGGGCTTCTCTATACTCCCAATGTTTTTATTTGCTATTTTTTACAAACTTATTTAAAAGCTTAAAATAATCACTTTTTGTAAAAACACTTTTATTGAAAAGCTCTAATAAGCTGAGAAATAAGCTCTAAAGGAGTGGCAATTTGGTTTTTTTAGAACACTTTGTTATTTTAAGCTAAACTGATGGCTTATTTTAGGACTCACAAAGCATGCTAAAGGCTAATAAGCTGAAAACTAACAATTACTAAGACTTAATAAGCACTTAAAGACCAAAAATAAGTAAAAAGAATAAGCTGGAAGACAACTAAAGGCAATAAGACAGTGGACATAAGAATGCTATTAAGGGACTTATGACAAACTTCAAACCAAGATTAGACACTAATAAGTATTAGGTTTTAAGCTGAAAAGTCAAAACAGATTGAAATTGATATTCCAAGAATACATAGAAGCTAAAAATAAGGAATTTGATTTAGAAAATAAGCTATAAAAGGCAATTGAAAACTGGCTTTTTAAACTTAGAAAATGAGACTTAAGGACTTAACAGATTTTTGACTCAAATCAAAGAGACAAGTGTACACTTATTTTAGATCATTCATCCTGTATTAAGGACTCAAAACAAGTATGAAAACAACACCTAAAAGCAATTTATAGGATTCTACGCAAATAAGTTGTTTATTAAATTCCTATGACCACAATTTAAAACCAATAATAGATTAGACCTTAAAACTTAGATTTAAATTTAAACAACTTATTAAAACTGACTTCTAGGCTAACTTAAAGCTTGTTAAACTCAGTTTAATGGTCACAAGTCAATCAAACAGTACTAACCTAGGTTAGTACTGCTTAGGTTAGTACTGCTTGTGCCAAACAACCCTTTAAAATTCGAAAAAGCATTTTTAAGCTGAAACAATTTAAACTAAGCCTTAAATTCTAAAAACATATTAAGCACTAAGCTAATTAAGAACAAATAAGCAATGACTTTAGGAAAATAAGGACTAGAATAAGTTATTTTCAGAAACAGTGTTAACAAACAATACTAATATGAAACTAGCAGTATGAACCATCAAACAACTTTTAAGCTTTAAACTTGAATCAATAAGCTATAATAAGATAGTTTAAGCACAGATAAGCAACAGAATTAAGCAGTCTAATAAGTAAATCATAAATAAGCTTTTTTTTAAAAATAAAATGAGAACTTACTTTTTATTGCTCAATCCTTGAGAGTACAATGCTTGAGAAGTAAATTACAATACTGAAAAGAATGAAAATGACAGAAAAAGCTATAAATTAGCAATAAGCTAGACTCAAAACTAGATGTCTTTTACTGTGTGATTCACACCCTATTTATAGGGTAATGTGGTGCTCTTTGTGAGGTAAAACCGCCTTCAATCACCTTCCAATCATTCCATATTTGTATATGGAAAGCTCAAATCATTTCCAATCACTATTAAAATCGCATCTTGATTGTTTTGACTTCTTCCTTATCCCTTGACGCGTCAATTCTTGACCAATAAGAGGTCTCTAAAGAGCCATGTGGCTCTGGGAGTGTGTAAGGTTTGTATTCGCAGCCTTGGAGAAGGGTTTTGCCCTGTTTTGGGTGTTGGCGCCTTTTTCGGGCTTATTAAATTATAATTCAAATTGGGGGTTAAAGGAGATAACGACTGTTAGGTGTGTGGGACTAACGGTGTAAAAGTGTTGAGGACTAACTGTGTTAGTCCCTAAGGACTAACGGTGAAAATGGTTTTAATGGGATTATGGGTTAAAAGTTAACGGGCTGGTGGTTTAAATAATTGTGCCGGTTTGGTTTATTTTGGTCTTTGGTCTTTTTATTGTTTAAGGCATAATGGTTTTATGTTAATGAGCTGATCCGGCCCATTAACTTGGGTACGGGTTGGCCCACTAAGATGCATACACCTTCGGCTTTGGTTTTCCACGCTCTTTCCAATCTCGTGCTTGGTTTTTTCAGGTTTTTGCCTTGTTTTTGTGTTTTTGTGAATTTCCGTTACCTACACAGTACATAACACAAAACAAGCATATTTTTAGCATTTTAAGTCCGTTTTTAGTCATTTAAGCTCGTTTTATTTAGAAAAAGGTATGTGTATTTAAGCACATACCAAATCCCCTCATACTAAAATATTGTTGTGTCCTCACGCAATGAAATAAATCCATGTTTAGAAAACCAAAAATTTCAACCTCTTTAAATTAAATACCTTGAAAAGTAGCAAAGTGTAAAATTAAAAGAGATTAAGAAATTACTAGTTTTTTAAACACTCCCCATTTTTACCATTTTCTTTCTTGTACACATATTTTTCTTATTTTTCATTATATACAACATGCTTGACTTTCATTATTGATCATAACATTTAGGATCACTGAATAAGAAACACCTCAATCCTAAGGTGTCCTAGAAAGATAAATTCATTGTCCTTGATTTTTCACGTATTCTCAAACTAAGCTTAAAAACGAAATCATTGTTAATTACAAGTTCGGATGCTAACGCTACTTATATTTGCAATTTGTGTAAAACTTCTCCTCCCGATAGATATTATATATTAAGGTGTGTGTGCTCAGTTTGAATTTTGACCATCCAACCCATGTTTTTAGATAGTTATAACCTTTCCAAGTTTCACGCTCCACTTTTAGTTATACAAATTCAAAAGTTAGATTGTCCCATGTAGCAACATTTCTTCTCGGCACATCCCAACCTTGTCGGTTAAGTGACCGGGCTTTTGACACCCCTCAGAGAATAATTTGTCGAGACTCTCCGACTTTTGAACCCTTTACTAAAAATTTTCTGTAAAACTTATTAAGTTTATAACTCAAAGCAAGCTAATTCCTCCAAAATTAAGACATTGTAGGTAAGTTAATTCCTTTAGAGTGACTTTCTTCTCGGAACCTCCCGACCTCATCGGTCAAGTGCCCAGGCTTTTGACACCCCACAGAGAATACTGATCAGAATTAACAAACGTCCGGTTTCAAAATTTTGTAGGGATTAACAAGTTTAAGTTCAAAAGAATGTTTAAATTTTAGAAAAAGTCATTTTCCCTTTATTTATTAAGCAACATATACTAGCAACATTATTATATTTTTCACATCATTTTCATTTTTTTTGCAACATTTCATATTTACACAGTATACCGGGAAAATTTCTTTTTAGAAAATAAAAACATATTTTGATCAAAAACTCTTATTTATCAATTCATCGATAAAGCTTTTTACTCTAAAAATGTTGATCTTAACGGACTTTTAAGAGTGATAAAACTCTAACTTGTCTTTCAAAAAGAGCACGTATTATTAGTCATTTTAGAAGCTACGGGGAGAAAAAGCCACAAATTACACTTATAAGCTTTTAAGATTTCCAACTAATCCTTGCTTAGCATTCCAACTTATATTTAACTCTATCATTTCTCGTTCTTCGCAAATTTAAAATCTTTAATAAAAAGATCCGCGAATGCTTAGCCAAATAAAATTAAGCTTTGCATATTTAAAGTCATTTATGGAAACTTGCAAAATCTTGGCCTTTTGGCTAGAATTCGCATTTTAAAGCTTCTTGTATAAAAGACTAGCAAAAGCTTATACATTTATAAAGGTTAAGAGAGTAAGCTAGAGCTCAACATGCTCGGTCAAGTCAAAAATTATTCTTATTCTCACCTACGAAAAGTCAACATTTGTGATAAACACTTATTTTATTTTTGGCCTAAAATCACATTTTTTTTTGTATTTTCTTGGTAAAACGAGGTTACGTGAAAGACATAGACAAATGCAAGTGTGATCAAATCGATAGATTCCCCCCTCATACTAGAATAATACATTGTCCTCAATGTGTAGGGGTTGTCAACCCCCTCATACTAATTCCAAAGTATATTCCTAATATAAAAGGGAATCTCACATAAATCTAAAACCATTTATTAATTATGCCAAAGATTAAACGTTAGTAAAAAAGATCAAGGATATAGGATTTCCAAAATAAGCATGCAAAGGAATGATGATAGAGTGAGCGTTGGACAAAACCATGAGCACGAGAGTCTTCATAATCTGGGTAATCCTGACAAATCATCACAGACAACAAAAACACAAGATTGGAAGAGGCGATCCCCCTCACGTCACACTTATTAGAAAATAGAAAGAAAACAGAAACACGGGTTGCCTCCCGAGAAGCACTTTGTTTTTGTTAATCGAGTCTTGAGCCTGACTCGATCCCCCATACTTGATTTGGTCAAGGAGGATAAAAATAGAGATAAGGAACATTCAAGATTGGAATGTCCCCTCTATAGATCATCATCGGGCTTTCAATAAGGAAATTATGAATGATCTTGAAAGCTTTAAAGTCCCGATGAGATAAGAGATGAGGAGATTTCTGTTCTTTTGAAACAAGAATTCCAGGATTGAAAACTTTGTCCTCAATTTCGAATGAAAATGGAAGCAAAGTTTCAAGCACTGGAGAAAGAGGATCACTGATGAATGAGATAGAAAATTTATTTAGTGATGGAAATCTCTTGGATTGGAATTCAATAGATATTCCCGGATCGAAAGTCTTGTTTCTATTTCCGGAAGGAAAAGAAACTACAAGAATGGATCCGCTGAATTCAGTAGAAAAAGTGAAGTCCAGATCCTGACAAAAGGTGGGATGGGTGGGTAAAACATTAGGCATTTGAACTCTAGGTTCTCTTGTCGAATTATCAGAAATATCCACCACCACGTTTGTAGTTAAAACTCCTATATCGGGCTCGATATCAAGGTAACCATCATCATCTGGAGGTTTTTCAGGAGGACGAGGGGATGATGGAACATTATAAGAATCAAAGTGAAATGATTCATACTCAGGAAGGGAAACAGAATCATTGTTAAGTAATTCTTCAAGAAAAAGATCATCCCCCTCTGAGTCATAGTTGTCATTCTCAATACCCGGTGGTATCGAGTCATCCGTAGCAAGAAATATATCGATCTCCTCCCAAAGAGAGTCACTATCCTCAACGGGGATAGGAGAGAAAGATTCGATTATAGCATCAGAAATTTCAGAATTAAGTTCTTCCGGAGGTTGAGGAGATGAATTCTTATCTAACGATTTCTCAACAAGACAAATATCTTCCTCAGAATCAAAATAGGCTTCATTAATTCCCGATGGAATTAAATCGACATGAGCAAGTTCACCGGAGAACTCCTCGAAAAGAGAATCAATCTTAGGATAAGAAACCGTCGAAATATCTCGATTAAGCAAAGATTCTATAAGATCAGACTCGGCATTAAAATGATGCGGATCTATCTTACTAGAAACGATCTCTTCATCAAAAAGAGAGTTTGAATAAATTTTGAAATTTTCTTTCAGAACGTTCTCGTCAGAAAATGATTCGTCGTCACTAAAGGAAAAATCGTTGTCAGAATCGAAAAAAGGATTAGAGAAAGTCGTGAAATCATCACCAACTAGCACATCACACTCATTTTCATTGTCGAAAAAAACCTCGGACTCACTTGGGATTGGGACAAGGTTCTCAACATTAGACTTTATTAATTTGTCCGATTCCGTTTCCGGAATAATGTCAAGATGCTCGTCTCCCATACTTAGAGAGTTATCAGGCTCCTTGGCTGATAAGTAGGGTGTGATTGCATTAGAAGAATTCTCTAAATATTCCTTATACTAAAAAGTATATTCATCATCATCCTCGTCAAAAACGGGACACTTCCAATATGGAGTAAAAGCAGCCTTCGCCTCCTGCTCTTTCTGAACTGCCTGCTCATGTTGTTGAATCGCTACAACGGATTGCATCGGAGTTATCATTTCTTGAGCGTGTTTTACAGAAAATTCTTTGATACTTTCTTCAGGAGGTTGAGAACTGACGGGATACTGCGGGGGTTGGAATTGGTCATACCCGAAAGAATTAAAATTATAGAAATTTTGCTTCATTGGTTGACACTGGAAACTCATATGAGGTCCCTCGCAGTTTTCACAATAAGGCTCATTGAAGATCAATTGATCATATTGAAAAGTCTCATGAGGAACCCCACAACGGGTACAACAAAGATATTGTGGAAGACTTTGTGAAGTTTGTGAAAAATTATTATCAAAGTTTTGATCGTAACACGGGTCCGAATTAGAGATAAACGGAACTTGTGTTGGACAATCGTAACCAAAATGAGCATTGTTTCCACATAACTCATAAGAATACGTCTTGTACTGGGGTTGTGTAGGTAAGGCGGAAAAATCTGGAGAATGTGGCATATTATTCAAAGGAATAGTGCTCTCCTTGTAAGTAAGTTTAAAACGATCCAAAAACTCTGGAGTATGAGTTCTATCATTTGCTGCCTTCTCTGCGATATTTTTTTCTTCCTACTCTTCCTTAACTTTTTGTTGAATTATCTACTCACACCAAGTTTGCATAGTATCAAGAGCTTTTTGAACTCTAATATCGTTGGAAGGGTTGTCTAAGAAACTCATACGTGGATCATAATTGTTGGAAGAATTCGGATTAACGTATAAATTGTATTTCGAACAAAATCCATTCTCGTGCTTACTTCCACACCTCTCACAATAACACCGGTGACAACAATACTGATCCTCATCCATCCGTATTTTACAGTAAAAACAATGACGATAGTCACGATAGTCGAGTGACGCCATAAGAATTGAGGGATAAGAAAAAAAAGAATTAAACGGATAAGAAGATAGAGAAGAATATTTTTGGATTTTTATGAAAGAAAAATATATAAAAGAAAAATATTTTTGGGACCGATAGTCAAAGGTGTACGGTAGCTCTCTAGAAAAACGCACAAAGAAGCGGAGGAGTGGGTAAGCGCGAAGCGTTTTAAAAACCTTCTCCTTTTGGGTCGAAGTTCGTTGGATCAACCCTCCTTATACCTCTCTTATAGTTTGTTATTCTAAAGGTGAGCCGATTTAACAATTGACATCCCGGTTTCTTTTGTTGTTTTTTTTATTTTTTGGATTTTTGATTACTTTATTTGTATTTTTTTATATACGAAAATATTCACAAACAAAGAATGACTTCCGAAGAAGGATCTTCAAAAAACAATCTTCAAACGATAACTTGAAATTCGTAACACAGCCTCCCCGGCAGCGGCGCCAAAAATTGATCCCTCCAAATACGTATATATAATATATATATAAGGATTTATCAATAATAATATAGAGAGTAAGTATTCCGAAAGGGTTTAAAGAAAATCGCTCTTAACCAAAGCAACTTCAAAAACCTCCCGGGTCGTTTCCTTGACGAGGCTTGAATTGAATGTCGGGTTATCGTTTGTGATCGGGATTTTGATTGGTTTAAGATTTTTGATTGGGTTTCTAATTTCTATGATGCAAAAACAAATATAAAGGCAAATAATCAAGCAAAGCAATAAAAGACATAATAATAATAAAAAACTAAATTATACTACACTAATTATTATTGAAAAGAGAAGAGATTTAGAACCCGAATGTCGACCCGATGACGAAAAGTAACCACCCTTATGAGTTGAACCGATAACATCATCACAAAACAATCAACGTTAATGATAAATATCAATAAATTTAACAAAACTTTTGATTTCTTTCAAAACTCAACTCAACCGAAATCTAATAAACATTTTTTTACAAAATATTGCCTACTGTTTTAAATAAACTAATGGGCCTAGCCCAAGATCTTGCCAAATTTCTTTTCGCAAATTAAATTGAATTCTTCAAACACCAAACCAAATGAATTGTTAACACAAGTTAAAACCAATATGGGCTAAACAAGTATTTTTGTTTCAACAGTGGGTCAATTCTTCTTTTATACTATTATGCATTGATCAAAATGAATGAAACAAACTTTTATACTATGGTTAAACAATTAAATCCTTAAACTCAATAAGCTGATACAACTACACCGAGACCTAGATAAGAAACTTTTATAACTAGAAAATTACTAATAAGCTAATAAGCAATTCGAGAAAAGGGAGACTAAAGGAAACCGCAATAAGCAAATATGAATTATGACACAAGGACTAATCGAGATTAACTGAAAGAAAACTAATTTTGAATTCAAACTAAATGATGAAATCCGAAATAAGGTATATGATAAGCTTATTCGAAAACCACTTAAAACGAATGAAACAAAAATAGCCCAACCGAATAAGCTATTAGATTAGCTTATATGAAATAAGTTTAAGAGACTAGATTCCAAAAACAAGCAATTGGTTTAAGCTTCTTTTTGGAGATAGGCTAGAAAAATAAATAAGAAGTAGGAATAAGCAAAATGAAACTCGACATCAAAACTGAACCTGGGACACTTCCTCAACTCGTTCAAATCATAAATCATAAACATCATTCGGAAATAATCTTTAACAATTTAAATGGATTCATTACATTATCTAAACTACTACATAAGATAGAAATGAAAAAAAACATAAGATAAATACTCTATTCTACTCCTTCTGCTAGAAATGAAATGAAAGACAGAAAATGAAAAAGATAGAGAAAAATAAACGAATGAAGATCAAAACAAACCTTGTGGACTCTCTTTAAACCTCGTTCAATCAAATACCAATTAAACAATCGAACCATAACGAACCTGGAAATCTTCAACCCAACGAATTATTAACCAACCATTCATTTAAGATTCATAAACAAATAGATCAATCGATCATTACAAAACGTTTGAAAACTAAAAAGTTTGATAAGAAAAATGCATAAAAGCTGTAAATAAACTTAAAACAGAGTTACACTACTCCTAAAACTAGATGATCTTTTCACTGTGTGAATCATCCTCTATTTATAGGGTGAGGGTCGTGCTTATCCTTGTGGTAAAAACCACCAATCATCTTTTCTTTCAATATCATTCCATATTTGTTTATGGAAAGCTTCCAATGATGGCCAAATCATCATTAAAACCGTGCATTGACTTTGAATCTTTCCTTTTATTTTTGTAACTGCATATGGAAACTATAATCTTGGCCAATCAATATTAAACTGCATCTTTATTGCATTGACTTTGTCCATTCAATTTGAAACTGCACATTAATTGCTTTGACTTTAACCATTCAATGTGCCATTTTTAGATCATATTTTATTATATTTCAAATGAAGGAGAAAGCTGGTAACGAGCGTTAGTGTAGGGACTAACGATGTTATGGCTTGAGTTAGGGACTATGGATTGGGCTATTTGTTTTGGGCCGGTTTGGATTGGTTTGGGCTTTTGTTGTAATAAAGGCTTTGTATAAATGGCTTAATAGGTTGACTTGGCCCGTTAACTTGGGTTGGGTTAGCCCACTAAGATGCGTACGCCTTTGGCTTCGGTCTTTCCAATCTCGTGCTCGGTTTTGTTCGATTTTTGCCTTGTTTTTCGTCTTTTTGTGTATATCCGTTACCTGCATATTCAATAACACAAAACAAGCATATATTTGATAATTTATGTCTATTTTTGGTTATTTAAGCTCGTTTTATTAAGATAAAGGTATGTATATTTAAGCACATACCAATCCTTCTCTACTTGTTTTCCTACAACAACTTGCTTTGGTTGAAATACTGATCTCATATTGCTAATATTTTTCATATTTCTCTAATTACCCTGCCTCAGCCCTATTGCATTGCCAATTATTCATCTTCTGTTGTTGATTAAAAGGCTTTTGCACTGGTTTCTAGGGGTGTAAAAAAACCGAAGAACCAAAAGAAATGAGGAACCGTACCGGAACCGAACCGTATATTAGATTCATGGTCTGGTTCTTGGTTTCTAAAAATTCCAAATTTTTGGTTCTCGGGACGGAACCGTTTGGTTCCGGTAATTTCCCGAAAAGAACCGTTCTTTTAAAAATAGGAATTTTTATAGGGTTTGTTCGGGACATTATGTAGAAAATGTAGCTCTTTAAGAAAATAGAAAATAAAACCATACCCATTAGGCCATTACTAGGGTGTAAAAAAATTCTAAAACCTAAATTTTTTAATAACTTACCCAACTTTCAATCCACATCATTTATCATCATCAAGTTCATTCATCAACATGAAAGTATGTTTTATTTGACTCGGGACGATTCGAGGTTTGGAACACAAATGTGTGTTCTTGATACTTTTGAACAGTTATAAACTTATGTTTTTTACATTTAGTGTTTTATTTATGTTTATTTGACTATTGGAATTATTGGAACGATTTGCATTGTTGAAGATAATTTTGTGTGTGTTTGTACTGTTATAGTATGTCCTTTATGATTGAAAAATAATAAAATGAATTTTTTAAACACAATGGTTCTCGTCGGGAATTACCGAAAATGACCATACCAAAACCGAAACCATACCGAAACCGAACCGAAGAACTTGGGACGGTTCTCGGTTCCACATTTTCCTTATTCTTGTTTCTCGGTTCTTGCGGTTCTGGTTCGGTCCGGTTCTAGTACCATGGACACCTCTACTGGTTTCTGAACATTTCCATGGTTTTTCCTACTCTGAACCTTACTAAAGCCATCATTATTCGTTTCATTTTTCTTTTCAGATTCTCCATCCTTTTGCTCAGCATAAATTTCAGACACGTTACTTTTGGATTATCTTTGCAGCAATCAAACATATGACCAAAGACTTGACAATGAGAACACTTTGGTGGAGTCCAACTACATTCAACAACAATACATTTCTTACAAATTACTTCTTTTAAAGAATTCTTGTACTCCACATCAATTGCTTTAGGTAACTCCTTTTTAGCAAAAATTTCTACTAAAACTCTTGCATAACCAACGCTTCCAGTCCAATACTTACACATATTAGTAGTAACAGAGTCCATTATCAAAGGCTTTCCACATCTACTAGCAAGAGCACTAATACCCCCAATAGTTCATGCTTCAAGAGGAATATTGATAACATCAAATATTTAATACTTTTTGGTATCAAATTCTCTATCAAAATGCTTGTAAATATCTCATAAATGCCTGAAAATGGTACTTAATCACTTATGTATTGTTTTCAAGAAGAAATCGAGCATTTGAGCAAGAAACACGGGATTTGGACACAAAATCAAGCAACATTGGATTTTCAAGACTTGATTACGGTGTAACCACCCCGCAGGAGTTACGTCGTAACCCAATTAAGGCAACTATGGTCATCACAACGATTACAACGTAATTACTTGAAACCTTTACGCCGTAACCCGTCACGTTTGAAGATGGATGACGTATCCTATTCAGCATTACGGCGTAACGTATACGGTAGAGTTACGCTGTAACCAATTTAAGCGTACGAAAAGGAAGCCCACATCAGCATGATTATGGTGTAACCATTTACAAGGGTTACGCCATAACAAGTTCGTGTATTATAAATAGAGCCCTCATTCTGCTTACTCAGGATTCCTTAACATCGAGGCTTTCGAAAATTAGGATCCTAGGAAGTATAGGACAGACCTTGAATGCCAATTCAGATCTGTTAATAGTAGAACATTAATGAAACGATACTTGGACTTTGCATCAAGAAACATATCATAAACAGTAGTAATGAAATAACTAGGTTAGCATGCTTTTCTCCTTATAGTATTCTTCTCAATTTACTTTTACGCATTTTATTTCCTGTCTTAATTCTCAAAACAATTCAAACCATTTTTAAACATGTGATATTTCAAATTATAACTAATCTAAACTTAGCTCTTGGGACGACCTCGGATTTACCAATCCTACATTACATACGACCGGGTACTCTGCCCGTTAGTGCATGTAGACATTGGTGAACGAGTTTTTATAAATTTAAAACTTGTTAAATAATTTCTTCAAAAGAAAATACGCATCAAGTTTTTGGTGCTGCTGTCGGAGAACTAAAAATTAGTAGTAATTTAATTTACTGTATTCTTTTCATTTCATTTCTGCAATAATTTTTGTTGATTTTTCAGGAATCATTATGGCTGGGGAAAATATCGACAACCTCACCGGGCGTGGTTAGACCAAAAATCATGGGCAATGTCAATTTCGAGATTAAGAATGAATTCATGCGGGAATTGAGGGAAGAAACCTTTTCTGGAAACAAAAATGATGACGCCCACGAGCACATTGAGCGGGTTTTGGACATCGTTATTTTGTTCAACATTCCAGGAGTAACACGTGATGCAGTCATGCTTCGTGTTTTCCTAATCACACTCATTGAAGCTCCGAAAAGGTGGGTGGATAAACTAACCCCAGGAACCATTAGCACTTGGGAACTCCTCAAAAAGGCCTTTATCCAAAGGTATTGTCCATCATCTAAAACCGCTAAACAACTTGAAGATATTCACAACTTCAAGCAAGAGGGAGAAGACACATTGTACCAGGCTTGGGAAAGGTACAATGATTTGCTATATAAGTGCCCAACTCACGACATAAATAGTCAACAGAAGCTAAATATCTTCTACAGCGGTTTAATATGAACCGTCAATTACTAGACTCGCATGGGCCAATTCCTGGCATAACACCTGGTGAAGGTTTAATAGCAATCCAGACTATGGCTGACCACTCCCAAAAATGGCACGACGGTTCACCTAGCCAAAACGTATGTAGCAGCAATAATTCTGAAGGAATGGCTGCTATTGTTAGTAAACTTGATAACCTTGGTCGAGATATAAAAAAATTAAAGGAAAATGTTCATGATATTCAAGTCAGGTGTCAGCTTTGCAATGGACCTTATCTCGGCAAGGAATGCCCACTTAACGAAGATGCTAAAAGTGTTGAAGAGGTAAAATATGGGGAAAGATGTTATTTACCTTTTAATGGAATGACATATCATGTAGGGCCACATGGGTACTACATACGAATTGAAAATCGCCCACCTTTTAGAGAAAAAAGGCCAAGATTAGAAGAACTCATGAACAAGCACTTGGAAGAATCGGCACAAAGAAGTTTTGAAATAGAAGAATGGATAAAAAGATCTAAGAAAGCACATAAATTAATACGCGAAACCAAGGGGCTTCTTTTAAAAACCTAGAAACTCAAATCGAGCAGCTAACGAAAGAAGTTCATGCAAAAGCTGCTACCGAGGTTCCTACTTCATCGATTGGATAGTGCAAGGCAGTTACGATAATGCACCAATTAACAATGCATCATCTAATTAAACTAATGAAATCCATGAAGTGTCTTTCATTGATGTGCAGGACGATGATGATCTTTCGTCTGAAGGTTTACCATGCCAACTACCGCCAAAAGAAATAAATCTAGGAAGTTTTACTCTTCCTTGCACTATTGGTAGTTTAGATTTTTATGCTATGACAGAATTAGGAGCAAGCATTAGTATCATGCCTAAATCTATGTTTAAGGAAACTAATATGCTAGTTGAAATGGCTGACATGACTAAAAAGGTTCCTTTAGGAATTATATAAAACATCATTGTTAAAATCGACAAGTTCTTATTTTCTTCAGATTTCATAATTATCGATATGTTAGAAACAATAAATGAGACTATGATTCTTGGTAGACCATTCTTAGCAACCATTCACGCTGAGATCAACGTTTTGAATGAAGAGATCTCCTTAGGGATTGGAAATGACATGATTATTTTTAACATGAATAAAAAGTGTTATAAATTCACAACTCCTGTAGGAAAAGCTTATATGGTGAATTTTGTTCATAGTAAAGATTTAATAGATATAGATTGTGATTT
This sequence comes from Tanacetum coccineum, assembly GCA_026074375.1. Lineage (NCBI taxonomy): Eukaryota > Viridiplantae > Streptophyta > Magnoliopsida > Asterales > Asteraceae > Tanacetum > Tanacetum coccineum. The sequence goes on along the minus strand of BQNB010039021.1, from coordinate 19,615 downwards.
ATTCCTATATGAATTTGAATCCTATGAATTTAATCGTCACTTAGCTATCGATCCTGATATCTTTACTTGTGACATAGATATCCAAGAATCATATGAGGAAATAGTTTATAGGTGTTGCGTGATCGCCCAAGGAGAACCAGGGATAGAAAAAACAAAGAATGAAATAGGTTTGGGACCCGCACAAAAGAAGATGAATTGGTTTGAAGCAATTTCGCGAGTAAATGAGGGTGTGCGCAAATATTAGGCCTCCTGTGACCCATATGAAAACAAATGTAACGGAGGGGACTTACCCAACAGTGACATAAAGCATTATTAGGAAAGTACTAACGATAACGAGCGAATAAATCTTACGTGGGATAACTTAAGTTTGAATGATTGGATAAAAATAAGGTATGGGAAAGTATACAAAATTATTTGGGATAAAATCCTTAAAGATCATTGGAAAGAGAGATTTGGTGAGGAAGATGATGACACTGATGAAGGATGGGAAGACCCAGAGAAATGTGGGGAAGAAAAAATAGATGTAATACTTAACACCGTCTTAGATAAGCTACATGATAGTTGGTTTGGTGAGACAACCCAAGATGAAGATGACTTAGAAGGAATAACCGACTATTTAGAACTGACATCATATGATGGGTTCATTGACCATGAGGATGAAGCTTATAAGGAAAGATCTTGCAATTTTCTAGGCATGCCTTATGTGAGACCACCCCCAATTTTAATCGAAAAGGTCAAAAGTTACTAGATACAATATTGGCCCAGGCAAAACCTATGCGAAAACAAAAATTTTAGGGATCAACAAAATACCCTAAGCTAGCACCAATGTTGCCACCATCCGTGCTATAATAATAGATGAATTGGGAGTAGGAGGGAGTGCCCAAGGATCAACGTAGACCAAGCGTGAGTCTAACTTAAAGACTCGTTAATAAACAAAAGTGCTTGTTAGGAGACAACCTGTCTTTTTATCAATAAACTTCGCATATTAGTTGGTTTGTATATTTCTCACCTTATTTTGCAGGCTCTTACAACAAAGAATTTGAATTTAAGGTCATCTCGACTCATAATCATGTGGTTAAACTATTGCTACAGGTAGCATTTACGGCGTAACCAATACAGTTACGCCATAATCATTGAAGCTACGGCGTAACCTATTCCACGATTACGCCATAACATTTTCTTTAAATTTTAATTAAACCACATGGTTACAGCGTAATTCTCTAGGTTACGTCGTAACCTCTTTATGCAAAAACCTTAAAATAATTTTGAAATATTTACAAAACCATGTATGTTTTAAATGAACTTTGTAGGCGTGTTCTCTGGAAACCGTCACGAGACTTCACTCGTCCACTTGGGTCACTAAGTGGTTTAAAAGGCTTGTTGCATATGCTAAATGAAACCGTGATTCCTACGAAAGTAAGTTAGTTTTCTTGTATATTTTTTTGTATGCATTTAGGTTTGTTTAGTGATTTCAGGGGAAACGAGGTTGCTCAGGAGGCACTTAATGGAATTTCATTCCTTACCACCATTATTTGAAGTTTAGAGCAATACTCAAGGGAGTCGCTTGTTCTAATTCTACTCTTATTTTTGATTTTTCATTTCCTTTATTGTACAATAGGGACATTTTACAAACCAGGTGGGGGGGGTATGGGAGTAGAATTACCACTTGACCTATATTTACCTTTGATTTTCTAGTTTTCTTTGAAAAATGGTGCCAATTTTAAAACTCTGACATGTTTTTCTTACTAAACTAGATTAAATCTATGTCGAATTCACATTTTCCCTTTATTTATATTGGTGAGGTTAAGCCTGACGATTCCATTTTCCTCCATTATACAAAAATCTACCTAAAATATGAGTGTGCCGGTAGTATTGTGAACTTTAGAACTTAGCTTGTACATCATTTTGAGACCTAATTGATTAGCAGGAATAGATGGTTTAAGAAGACAACATTTAGGATTTAACCCAAATAGCCCATATGTGTTATGTTGTGTTTATTGACTCGTTACACTGACTTGTCGACCCCCGTAATAAACCCTTTTTTGCGCTCATTTTTAGTGCAAGATACCCATAGATCACCTTGTGTAGCCAATCTCTTGTTTCAACTTAATATTATATGTTTCATTACACCATTTCGCCATAGCCTACCCTGTAGTCTCTATTTTCTTTGTGTTGAAATATCTGGCAATTCAAATCCATGGTTCAGGTGAATGGGATCGGAAATTTTATGCGTTCGTGGAAGACTTAACCTTATTGATCTATGAAGACCCCCCATATATCATCACTTTCGATATTGTTCCTCTCAAGTGGGGGGACGTTATGTTGTATGCTACAGGAGTATCATGAAAAAAATGTATGAATAAACTCTTATTGTTAAAAGTTGGTTACGTGTTATAAAACCAACTAGTTATGAAGATGGTGCAACTATAAGCCATCTGTTGATTTTGAAGGTTGGGACTAGTGAGATCTGCTTCATCAATGAAAAGCAGGAATTACATCACTACATATACCACTAGCCCATTATTGTTATGAAGATTAGATTTTCGCGCTTGTACACTTGAACTATAGATGGACAGTAGTCGGTTATGACAACTTTAGATTATATACGACTATTTGTTTTGTGTTTTTATTTAACAACTATATATCCCATGTCTATCTTAACCTTTTATGATTCTTGCCTTTAGCCTGCTCGAGTTAAGGAAAGAGTAATCACATGTGTCTTCTCCATAGATTTGGACAAGCATGTGTGGTTTTGTCGCCTTTTCTAGATTAGTGATATCGGAAAGTGTCAATTACCTGTTCATATCTGTGTGTGTCACCCATGCTTCCTTTAAAAGCCATTTAGATCCTAACTCTAACTGGTGTAGATTTGTGTACTTTCCAAGCTTATGATAGAATACATGCTATGATTGTGTAGTTGAGCGATCACCTCGAAAAATGAAACACTTAGACAAGTTAAGAGTTGAGTGATTTTGATCCCCTTTTCGTGAGGTGTACGGCCTTGATGTTTTCTAACATAAGTAAATTATGTATTCTTTTCTCCGAGTTAAATTGGGAATTTTTTTTTATAAATTATTATAACAGGTCTACTTGAGGACAAGTAGAAGTCAAGTGGGGGGGATATTTGATAACATAAAAAATTTAATACTTTTTGGTATCAAATTCCCTATCAAAATGCTTGTAAATATCTCATAAATGCCTAAAAATTGTACTTAATCACTTATTTATTGTTTTCAAGAAGAAATCAAGCATTTGAGCAAGAAACACGGGATTTGGACACAAAATCAAGCAACATTAGATTTTCAAGACTTGATTACGACGTAACCACCCTGCAGGAGTTACGCCATAACCCAATTAAGGCAACTATGGTCATCACAACGATTACGACGTAATTACTTAAAACCTTTACGCCGTAACCTGTCACGTTTGAAGATGGATGACGTATCCTATTCAGCATTACGGCGTAACATATACGTTAAAGTTACGATGTAACCAATTTAAGCGTACGAAAAGGAAGCCCACATCAGCATGATTATGGTGTAACCATTTACAAGGGTTACGCCGTAACAAGTTCGTGTATTATAAATAGAGCCCTCATTCTGCTTATTCATCATCAACCCTTCTACCACAGCATCAAAGGGGAACCAAGCTTCCATAGGTGGAAGAAATCCATCTGAAGTCCAAGGGAGAAATCACTTTACTTACTTTTGTATTTAATCATTCATAAACGAGTACTGTAAGAATTATGAGCTTTCAATCAATGAAATCTTCCATTATTTCTTGCTATTTTGTTACCATGAGTGGCTAAGCACTTCCAGTGCTGGCCTAGTTATATAATTGCTATTGCTATGATTTATGTTTCATGTTTGATTATCGTTTTGTTAGATATCCTTATAGCTTGTCATAAATCCCTGCGTTTTGGCAATATTGAAAGGTAGTTTTGATCATGTTAATCCTTTTATTAGGCAAACCGTTGAACTTAGGATTACAAAGATACGAGGATAAGTTGGCATTTATCCCTAGTGTAGGAATCAACCAGATTACCGCATTAATTACTCTAAATACTTTAAAAAGTGCAGGAACTCTATTTAGGTTATAGACAAGCCTTTTGGATGGTTGGTACTTAATAGCTATGATCAGGATACCTTAACATCGAGGATTTCGAGAAATTGGGATCCTAGGAAGTATAGGACAGACCTCGAATGACAATTCGGATTTGTTGATATTAGAACACTAATGAAACGATACTTAGACATTGCACCAGGAAACATAACATAAACAGTAGTAATGAAATAACTAGGTTAGCACATTTTTCTCCTTATAGTATTCTTCTCAATTTACTTTTACGCATTTTATTTCCTGTCTTAATTCTTAAAACAATTCAAACCATTTTTAAACCCGTGACATTTCAAATTATAACTAATCTAAACTTAGCTCTTGGGACGACCTCGGATTTACCAATCCTACATTACAAACCACCGGGTTCTCTTCCCGTTAGTGCGTGAAGACATCGGTGAACGAGTTTTTATAAATTTAAAACTTGTTAAATAATTTCTTTAAAAGAAATACACATCAAGGAATATTGCATAATTTGATCCTAATTGGAAGCTTTTCAGGTTCTCTTTTATCCATGTTTACACTTATATCCCATTTTTAAACAACTAAGGGTATGCCCTTTACCATCCAAGGACCATTATCCACCACATAGTTTATACCAACATCATGATGAGGCTTAATGAAGAATATTCCATTAGTACTATCCCTGACATCTTTAAAACCATGCCCATTCCACATTCTTCTTAAGTTGTACCTTAGTTCATTAGTACTAACTGAATGCCCAACAAAATAACCACACACTATGATATTCCATTTCAGGCTACCATCCTTTATTAGCTCATCATCAAAATTCACAATTTCATTCCTATTTTCATTAAATTCTGTTGGTTTTTGAATTAGTTTATTATTAATAAAGGCACTATTAATTCCATTATCAACAATTTTAGCATATGACACATTATTAGGTTTCACATTTTCAGTCTTGTCTTCCTTATTATTCTTCACATATGCATTTCCATAAACACTTACATTGCTATCAGTCGAATTATCAACATTCTTATTCATCTTCATCCCCATTTTCTTTAGTTCCTGTACAGTCTCATCACTATTTTGCTCAGTACCATAATTCTTAATCCTTTACAGCACCTCTATTTTCTCACCATTCAATTTAGTACTATCACTTCCTAATTTTGAACAATTAACACCATTAACACATTTATCCCTCATATTAATTTTAGCATCCAAACACCCATCATCATTAATATCCTTTCTTAGATCATTATACTTACTATTCTTTAAACTTCTACTCAAATCATGAATCGAATCTTCAAACTGTAATGGAATCTATTACCGCTTTGATGATCGAGCCATTTTGCAAAAATCCCCAAAAAAGGAATCGACTAGGATACTAAATGTATTATTGGCAGTTAACAAAAATCGAATTCGGTATCAGAATTCGGTACTTTTACTCAAAATTTAATAGAGGATTATGCGGGAACAACAACAATTATCAAAACCAATCAATCCATTAAAAACAATCAAAAAGTATCAGATTATGATCGGAAAGATTAACAGAATAGATTATTCAGTTAAATTTGATGTTTTAATGGAAAAGATTGATTGGAATGATGAATTCGGAGTAGTTATGGTTGAGGAACTATAGATTTTGGAAGTGGTGAGATAAATTCGGAAGTGAGGTGAGAGAAATTACGAATTCGGAAGTAATAAAATGTGTCTTTGTTAGGGTTTATAGTCTTTTGAGGATTTATCCTCGTCCCCTTGGATTTTTTTTAACAGCAAAGATATATATATATATATATATATATATATATATATATATATATATATATATAAAACAATGTTACTAGCAAGGCGCTAGAAGAAGAAACAGTACCGACTAGACAATTATATGAACTAGATTATACCCGAGGCTTTAACTGCGAGGCCTACAAAAGGGATGAAAAAACTCTAGCCAATTACAGGAAACCCAATACTAGAGAAAAATCCCCACTCATGGAGGCCGAGCCACCAGTTTTCACTCCGGAGTGTTTTTGATGAAGACCCAAACAAGCCCCGAGGAAAAAAGATAAAAATGAGACGAATAAGCTAATGTTCCGAATAGAAAACAAAAGCTTGAACCTCCAATAAGCAACCATCACAAACCCGCAAGCAATAAAGGATTTTTTAGCCATTCAACCCAGTTACTCGACATTCGGCCCCTGTGAGAAAGCCAAGAGAAAGAAGAAGCACAAATATTATGAAAAAGATCACCTTTCTTCATTGGTTGAGCACAGAAAATGATGTTGTTACGATATCTCCATATCCACCAAAAAAAGATGCGAAAATAACATATAAACATCGAGACTTCACCTTAGGAGCATGCCATAAACAAATCCAGCTTTTCCAAGCATCATAAGACACAAATAAAGGAATAGAAAGATCACACCATTTATGAACAAGATACCAAACCTCCTTAACCAAATCGCATGCAAAGAAAATGTGATTAACAGATTCAACATTACCCTTGCAAGAAGAGCACGATATTGTAGGAATATCGATACCATAAGATAAAAGGTTTAACCGATGAGGCAACCGGTCCAAAGATAATCTCTATAAGAAAATTGATGACATCAAATAACTTCACTTTTATAGCATCATTTATCTTATGATTCTTACCCACTGTTGGGATTAAAAGACTTCTTGATGATCTTGAAGTTACTGCTGCTAAGGTTTGTATTACTGCTGCTAAGCTAAAGTTAGTGTTGTTCATTAACTTTAATGAAAAATATGCTAAGTAGTTAGTGCTGCTAGTATAAAGTTAGTACTGGTAGTTCACAGTTACTACTGCTAATATATATTAGTACTGCTAGTATAAAGTTAGTATTGCTGGTGAGATTGAAGAAAATATTCTAAGTAGTTACTACTGCTTATACACAGTTAATGCTACTGGTGTATAAGTTACTATTGCTAGTGTTCATAGTTAATGCTGATGGTACAAAGTTACAACTGCTGAAAGATTAAGACTGCTGAAAGAGTTTCTATTGTCAGAGAATGGATAAAGACAAAAAAAGGATAAAGATTGATTGGAGATCAAGAATACTTACGTGATAAGTATTAGTTATTTATAGAATAGATCATAGAAAATAGTCTAAGTCTTAGGAATATATTGTAAAACGACTAGAACTCCTTGGTGTATAAAAAGAGGTCCTAGGGCATAGAGTTTGATATCTAGAATTCTTTTGTTTTGATATTGTTATAGCTTCAAGGTTTTGTAACCCTAATACTAGTTAGAGTATTCGTATTAATATATTGAAGCTTTGTTTGTTAATCTGTGTGTTCATTATAATTACTGTTCTATTGCATATTCTTCTTATTGATCAAAGATTAGATTCCGCATAATCTTTGATATATTTTACAAAGTTTCTATCATAGTTGTGTAGGATTTATCTTGCATAACTAAACCTTACATAAGCTAAGGAATTCAAGATCTATTCAAATGGTATCAACAAGTGGTATCAGAGCCAGGTTGAGAAACTTTAAATAAGAAGAACCTATTTGAATACACGAGATCTCTTTGTCACAAAGAGATGGATCAAGACTCAGCACATATGGTGGCTGCATCAAAAGTGCCTATGCTCAAACCAGGTGAGTATGAGCTTTGGAGGATAAGGATGGAACAGTACATCCAGATGATTGATTATTCTTTATGGGAAATCATAGAGAATGGTAATGCACATTCAATAACAAAAGTTGTTGAAGGTGTTGAGACTACAATTGCTCCTACAACTGCTGAAGAAAAGGCACAAATGAGGCTAGAGTTAAAGGAAAGAAGCACTTTATTGATGGGCATCCCTAATGAACATTAATTAAAGTTTAACTCTATTAAATATGCCAATTCATTGCTGCAGGCTATTGAGAAGAGGTTTGGAGGGAATGCTGCTACTTAAAAGACTCAGAGGAATCTTCTAAAGAAACAGTATGAAAATTTTATTGCATCTAGCTCAGAGGTGTTAGATCAAACCTTTGATAGGCTTCAAAAGCTTATCAGTTGGTTGGAGATTCATGGTCAAAGTATCTCAAAAGAATATGTAAATCAGAAGTTCTTAAGAAATTTGTCACCAGAATGGAACACACATACCATTGTGTGAGGTCAAAGGGACATTAAGCTCAAGTACAAATACACAAAACGTAGCCTTTGTGTCCTCAAACAGCACCAGCAGTACAAATGGAGCAGTTAATATTGCTCATGGTGCTACAACTGCTAGCACTCAAACTACCACTGTTAACTCAACAACAATTAACAACTTAAGTGATGATGTCATCTATGCTTTCTTTGTAAGTCAACTAAACAGTCCACAACTTGACAATGAGGACTTGCAACAAATTAATCCTGATAATTTAGAAGAGATAGATTTAAGGTGGCAGATGGCTATGCTAACAATGAGGGCAAGGAGATTCTTGAAGAACACTAGATGGAAGTTTTCTGTGAATGGTACTGAGACCATTGGGTTTGATAAGTCCAAGGTGGAGTGTTACAACTGCCACAAAAGGGGACACTTTGCAAAGGAGTGCAGGGCTCCAAAGAACCAAGAAAACAAGAATAGGGAGAACACAAGAAGGGTTGTGCCAGTGGAGACAACTACTTCTAATGCTTTTGTGTCTTGTGATGGTTCTGGTTATGATTGGAGTGATCAAGCAAAAGAAGGTCCAACTAACTTTGCACTTATGGCTTACTCTTCTACAAGTTTTAACTTTGAGGTATCTACTGATTCAAACTGTTCATCATCTTGTTTGGAAAATGTTAAAATTCTTAAAGAACAAAATGAACAAATGTTAAAAGACTCAAGGACATCTAAGTTAAATGCTATTGCTTATAAAATAGGTTTAGAGTCTATAGAAGCAAGACTTCTAGTTTATAAGAAAAATGAGTCTGTTTATGAGGAAGATATCAAGGTCTTAAAATGTGAGATTCATTTAAGAGAAGTAGTCATTACAGAGCTTAGGAGGAAGTTGGAACTGGCTCAAAAACAAAAAGATGAAATTTAGCTAACAGTAGAAAATTTTGAGAATTCATCTAAAAGCTTAAGCAAACTAATAGACTGTCAGATAGTTGATAAGTACAAAACAGGTTTAGGGTATAATGTTGTTCCACCCTCTATACAAGAAACTTTATACCTCCAAAACTAGATTTAACATTTACTGGTTTAGAAGAGTTTACAAGTAAGCCTGTAGTTATTAAGCCTGTAGTTGAGAATAGTGAAGCTAAGGCTAGTGAAGCAAAGCCTAAAGCAGTTAGGAAGAATAATGGTGCTCCAATTATTAAGGATTAGGTGTCTGATTGTAAGGAAGAACATGTGCCTCAGGCTAAGATTGAAAAGAAAACACTTAAGTCTAGTTTTGCTAAGATAAAGTTTGTCAAACCTAAACAGCAAGAAAAGACTGCTAGAAAAACTATTAATCATGTTAAACAAATTATACAAAACACTCATACTCCTAGAGGCAATCAAAGAAACTAGAATAATATGATGTCTCAAAGATTAGGAAGTAATTTTGAGATGTTTAACAAAGCTTGTAATGTGTGTGGAAGTTTTGATCACTTGCAGGTTGATTATAATTATCAAAGGGTGGTAAAACCTGTTTAGAACAATACTAAAAGGGTGAATCATCAAAATTTTGCCAAAAAGACTCACCCCTACCCTAAAAAGAACATGGTTCAAAGAGTAGTACTAATGAAGTATGGCTTAGTATCAGTTAATACTGCTAGACAAGTCAATGTTGCTCACACAAGAACAACAGTGAATAGTGCAAGACCAATGACAAATATTTTTAATTAAGCATATTCAACTGTTAGAAGGCCCATTAACAATAAAACAGCAACTAAAAACAGTAATCAAAAGGTTAATACTGTTAGGGGTAACAATGTTAATAGTGCTAGGCCAAAAGCAGTAGTTAATGCTGTTAAGGGAAATCATATCAATGCTGTTAAGGCCTCAACTTGTTGGGTTTGGAAACCAAAGACTAAAGTTTTAGACCATGTTTCCAAACACAACAGTGCATCAATAAATTTTAAAAGATTTGATTATATTGATGCACAAGGCAGATCCAAGTCAGTGATGGCTTGGGTCCCCAAAAGAGACTGATTTTCTTACCTTATGTGCAGGGCAATCCACAACAAGATTTGCAGGAGAAAGGAGTGATTGACAGTGGATGCTTAAGGCACATGACAGAAAACATGTCTTATCTTACTGACTTTGAATAAATTGATGGAGGATATGTTTCCTTTATAGGTAGCCCCAAAGGAGGGAAAATCACAGGCAGAGGTATAATCAAAACTAGTACTTTAGATTTTAAGAATGTGTATTTTGTAAGAGAGTTAAAGTTTAACCTCTTTAGTGTCTCACAAATGTGTGACAAAAAGAATAGTGTTCTCTTTAATGACACTGAATGTATTGTTTTATCTCCAAACTTCAAGTTAACTGATGAAAGTCATGTTTTACTTAAAGTTCCTGGAAAGAAAAATATGTATAGTGTTGATTTAAAGAATATTGTTTCTAAAGGAGGTCTAACTTGTCTCTTTGTAAAAGCCACATTTGATGAATCTAAACTTTAGCATAGGAGGCTTGGACACATAAATTTCAAAACTATGAATAAACTGGTTAAGGGAAATCTTGTAAGAGGTTTACCTTCAAAACTTTTTGAAAACAATAAAATCTGTGTTGCTTGTCAAAAGGGAAAGCAACATAGAGCTTATTGTAAGTCCAAAATAGTAAGTTCAATCAGCCAACCTTTACATATGATGCATATGGATTTGTTTGGTCCAACATTTATAAAAAACTTAATGAGAAAACGATGTATTGCCTAGTTTGCCATTGATGTTTGCAGTTAGGTTTAGTTGGGTTTTTTTCTAGCTACTAAGGATGAGACTAGTGACATTCTTAAGTCCTTTATAACTGGAGTAGAAAATCTAATAGATTAAAGGGTTAAGGTAATTAGGTATGACAATAAAACTGAGTTTAAGAATAAGGAGATGAATCAGTTTTGTAAGAGAAAAGGTATTAAGAGAGAATTTAGTGTAGCCAGAACTCCTCAACAAAATGGAGTAGCTGAGAGGAAAAATAAAACACTAATTGAGGCTGCTAGGACAATGCTAGCTGATTCTAAGCTACCTACTACTTTTTGGGATGAAGCAGTTAATATTGCTTGCTATGTGCAAAATAGTGTATTAGTAACTAAGCCTTATAACAAGACCCTTATGAACTTTTTCTTGGTAGAAAACCAACTTTAGGTTTTATGAGACCATTTGGGTGTCCTGTTACAATTCTCAATACCATAGATCACTTAGGCAAGTTTGATGGTAAGGCTGATGAAGGATTCTTTGTTGGGTACTCAATCAATAGTACATGCGTTTAGAGTATTCAACAGTAGAAATAGAATAGTTGAAGAGAACTTCATGTCCAGTTTAGTGAGGATACACCTAATGTTGTAGGAAGTGGACCAGATTGGCTATTTGATATTGATGCACTAACAAGAACAATGAATTATGAGCCAATTGTTGCAGGTACACAGTCTAATGGTTTTGCAAGTACAAAACCAAGTGATAATGCATGTCAAGCTAGAAAGGAGACAAAGCCTGTCAAAAATCACATTTTGCTACCATTATGGCCTGCTGATCCACCATTTTCCCAAGACCTAAAGAGTTCTTAAGATGATGGATCCAAACCTTCAAGTGATGATGAGAAGAAGGTTGATGAAGATTCAAGAAAAGATAGTTAAAGTATTGATCAAGAGAAGGATGATAATGTTAACAACAATAACAATGTTAATGCTGCTAGCACAAATGAAGTTAATGATGTTGGTGGAAAAATAAGCATTGATCCAAATATTACTGCTTTGGAAGATATAAACATATTTGACCTCTCAAGAGATAATGAAGATGTTGGTGTAGAGGCTGACATAAACAATTTGGATATAACAATCCAAGTCAATCCTATTCTAACTAAAAGAATTCATAAAGATCATCCTCTCAATCAAGTGATTGGAGATTTGTAATCAACTATACAAACAAGAAACATGTCAAAGAATTTGGAGGAGCATGGGTTTGTTAGTACTATTCAACAAAGAACAAACCATAAAGACCTTCAAAACTGCTTGTTTACTTGCTTTTTATCATAAGAAGAACCCAAAAAGGAAATTCATACATTGAAAGATCCAAGCTGGATAGAGGCTATGCAAGAAGAGCTTCTACAATTCAAGTTACAAGAAGTTTGGACTTTGGTGGATTTACCAAATGGAAAAAGGGCTATAGGCACTAAATGGGTTTTCAGAAATAAAAAGTATTGAGAATCGTTTATAGCTCAAATTGTTTAGATCTTATATCTAGGATAATAATAACAATGAACATAAAGAATATGCATAGCGAAAATAGCATAATGAACAAAGTTATTCAACAAGGGTTTTCCATATAATACTCCAAGCCCCAATATTATTTGATTAGAATAATAAGAAATTTATGTGTACCAGAGGATGTCAAGTAGTGCTTTTCTTTATGGTAAGTTTGAAGAGGAAGTCTTGATTTGTCAACACACAGGATTTGAAGATCCTGACTTTTCCGATAAAGTATACAAGGTTGAAAAAGCACTATATGGACTACATCAAGCTCCTAGAGCCTGATATGAAACCTTGTCAACATATCTGTTGGACAATGGGTTTCAAAGAGGGAAAATTAACAAGACCTTATTCATCAGAAGGCACAAAGGTGATATTTTGCTAGTTTAAGTTTATGTGATGATATCATCTTTGGATTCAACAAAATAAGAAGTTGTGCGTGCATTTGAGAAGTTGATGCATCAAAAAATTTCAGATGAGTTCTAAAAATAAACCCCCCCCTGGAGAAACTAACATTTTTTTAGGTTTACAAGTACAACAGAAGAAGGATGGCATATTTATTAGTCAAGATAAATATGTTGGTGAAATTCTAAAGAAGTTTGGGTTTATAGAAGTCAAGACTGCAAGCACACCAATAGAAACTCAAAAGCCTTTGCTCAAGGATGAAGATGTATATGTTCATATGTATAGGTTTAATGATTGTTCAATTGATGTATTTACATCTTCAAGACTGAACATCTTGTTTGAGTGTGTGCCTTGTGCTTAGATACCAAGTCAATCTAAAGGTTTCACATCTTCATGCTGTGAAAAGGATTTTTAGGTACTTAAAAGGTCAACCAAAATTGGGCCTTTGGTATCTAAAAGATTCTCCTTTTGATTTGGTAGCATACACTGATAGTGATTATGCTGGAGCAAGCTTGGATAGGAAATCTACAACAGGAGGTTGTCAATTCCTTAGATGTAGATTAATATCATGGCAGTGCAAGAAACAGACAGTGGTTGCAAATTCCATAACAGAAGCTGAATATGTGGCTGCTTCAAGTTGCTTGGGACAAGTACTTTGGATTCAGAATCAACTACTTGATTAATGGTACAATTTTTATGCATACCAAGATCTTTATTGACAATAACGTAACTATTTGTATAATTAAAAAATCCTGTTTTTCATTAAAAAAACAAAGCATATAAAGATCAGACATCATTTTATAAGAGATTGCAATGAAAAGAAATTGATTCAAATGATCAAAATCCATACTGACAAGAATGTTGCAGATTTGCTTACAAAAGCTTTTGATGTAAGTATATTTCAATATTTGATTGCTAGTATTGGAATGCTAAATCCTAAAAATCTTTTATCTCTTTATGTTTTTGTAGAATTTTGTATGAATTAGTACTGTTATTCATGTCATTAAAAGTTTTTGCTGTTAAGTATAATTAGTGCTACTAGTTATACTGAATACTGCTGAGTTAATGCTGTTAGTTATACTTAATACTGCTAGGTATAATTAATACTGTAATTATTGCAAAAATTGCTATGGATTGTATTTTCTTGGTTTTTGGACTAACATTTTGCAGAAAAAGCAAAGAAAAGTGTTAGATTGTGTGGAATAAAAACAGACAGAGTGATTTGGTGAGTAAAAGAATTGAGAGAATTTATGAGTTGAAAAACAAAAAGAGAGCTATGTGAAATAAAAATAGACAGAGTGATTTTAATGAGTAAAAGAATTAAGAGAATTGGTGAGAATAAAAACAGAAAGAGGGACAGAGTGTTTGGAATGGAATTGGAGTTAATGCTGGTAACTCAAAGTTAATATTGCTAGGCATAAACTTACTACTAATGTTGAAAGTTAATGCTGCTAGACATAAACTTTCTACTGCTGTTGAAAGTTAATGCTGCTAGGCATAAACTTATTACTGCTGTTAAAAGTTAATGCTGCTAGGAATAACTTACAACTGCTGGTGAACGTTAATGCTGTTGAGGGTATAAATACTTCGATTAAGGGTTTCATTCACTCATTTGATCGATTTTATTCAATCATATACTCTCTAATCATAACCTACTCAATTTAATATTAGTCATCAAAACCATAAAATGGCAAATCTAAAGTTTGCAGATACTCACAACATGGTCGCGTTTTTGTCTAAACCCGCTGAAAGTGAAGGGTTTGAACAAATTGTGGATTTTCTAAATGCAAAACCCTATAAGATATGCACTAACGATAAATCCTACTATATATACTTCGTGCATTGAACATTTGGCTACTGTCTAGGCAAATAACTGTCAATGGGGGAAGAATATAGTTACAGCCTATTGGTTGGGAAGAGATAATCATTACTGAAGCATCTGTTAGAAGTGACCTTCAACTTGATGATGAGGAAGGTACGGATTGCTTGCCAAATGCTACCATTTTTAAAGAACTTATAAGGATGAGGTATGAAAAACTTTAACAGAAGCTTACATTCTATAAGGCATTCTTTTCCCCACAATGGAAATTCCTTATTGATACTATTCTACAATGCATAAGTTTAAGAATACTGCATGATGGTTTAGTAGCACTATGACTTCTACAATTATCTGCTTAGCTACAAACCAGAAGTTCAACTTTTCAAAGTACATATTTGAAAGTATAGTGAAGAACCTGGAGAATGTGTCTGGTAAGTTTTTGATGTATCCAAGGTTTGTGCAAGTCTTTTTGGATAAACAACTTGAAGGGATGCAAAGTCACAAGAGAATTTATGATGCACCCTCTCACACTAAGAAGATCTTTGGAAATATAAAGATGGTAGAAAAGTTTTTTGGAAAGGAAAACACCTTTGTTTCCAACAATGGTGGTCCAAAATCAAGCAAAAATGGGTGAAGGTTCAGCAATACCCACTGATCCCATCACACACCCATAACCATCAACATCTTAACCTCAAAAGAAACAAAGACCTAGGAAGCCAAAGAGAAAGGACACTGAGATACCTCAGTCTAGTGTTCCTAGTGATAATGTTACAGACAAGGCTGTCAATGAGGAGATGGATGACAGTTTAGAAAGGGCTGCCATTACTGCATACTAGCTTAGATGCAGTGCAGGATAGGGTAACATCACTAAGACCATCTAGGGGGGGGCAAACTCCTATGAACCAAGTTCCCCAAGAACTAGTTCAGGTGGTGGTCTCAGGTGCCAAGAAACCATGGGGGATACAATTGCTCAGACTAGGTCTAAGAATGTATCTAAACTTTCTAATGATCCACTGCTCGCAAGAGGTAACACACTTCAAAGTGGTGAGGATAGATTGAAACTTCAGGAATTGATGGAATTATGTACAACTTTACAATCAAGAGTTCTTGCTTTGGAGACTACAAAGACCACTCAAGCTACTGAGATTGCGAGTTTGAAAAAGAGATTCAAGAAGCTAGAGAGGAGGCATAAGTTAAGAACTCATGGGCTTAAAACATTATACAAGGTTAATTCATCTAGAAGAGTGGAATCCTCTGGTGAAGAATGTTTGGGTAAGGAGGATGCATCCAAATAAGGGAGGATAGCTGATATTGATGCTGATGCATGAATTAACTTGGTTAGTACTCATTTTGATGCTGATACAAATATGTTTGGAGTACATGACTTAGATGGTGATGAGGTGTTAGCAGAATCAGAAGTTGCTATTAAAGATGTGAATTTAAGTGTTGATGAAGTTACTTTGGCTCAAGCACTTGCAGCTTTAAAAAGTGCAAAAGTTCAAGAAAAAGCCAATGTTATAGAAGAGCCAAGTGAATCAATAACAACAACACAACAACTTACAACAACAACTGATGCTACAATAATTACAGCTGCTAGCACAAGACCCAGGGCTAAAGAAATTGTTATTCATGAACAAGAGCAAGCACCTACACAAACAGTTTCTTTACAACAACCATCACAGGTCAAGGCACAGGACAAAGGCAAAGGGATTATGGTTGAAGAGTCTGTGGTAGAACAAGTGAAGCCTATGAAGAGGCTTGAACAAATAGGACTTGATGAAGAACTTGTCTTCAAGCTATAAGCTGAAGAAGAAGAAGAAAGGCTTGCTAGAGAAAAAGCTCAACAAGTTAAAAAGGCCAACATAGTTGGGGTGGTGGATGTTTTTTCAGGGGGTCATTTAAAATTGAAGATGATTATCAATTGGACTCAAAGACTTCAAGCTCAAGGAGCAAGAAGAATTGGACTGATGCAGAAAAGGCAAGTTTGTTTGTTAAATTCTTTAGCCTAAGAAGGACACTCAGGTACCTCAGTCTAGTGTTCCTAGTGATAGTGTTGCAGATGAGGCTGTCTATAAGGAGTTGGATGATAGTTTTGTGAGGGCTGCCACTACTGCTTCTAGCTTAGAAACAGAGTAGGACAATGGTAACATCATTAAGACCTGATCCAAGGCAACACCTAATGAAGTTGGTTCCCAAGGAACTACTTTAGGTGGTGGCCCCAGGAGCCAAGAAACCATAGGGGATACAATTGCTCAGACTAGGTCTGAGAATGTATCTAAACTTTCCTATGATCCACTGCTCGCAAGAGGTAACATACTTCAAAGTGGTGAGGATAGTCTGAAACTTAATAAATTGATGGAACTATGTACAAATTTACAACAAAGGGTTCTTGATTTGGAGTCTATAAAGACCACTCAAGCTAGTGAGATTGCAAGTTTGAAAAGGAGAGTCAAGAAGCTAGAGAGGAGGAATAAGTTAAGAACTCATGGACTTAAAATATTATACAAAATTGGTTCATCAAGAAGGGTAGAATCCTCTGAAGATGAAGGTTTGGGTGAAGCGGATGCATCCAAACAGGGGAGGATAGCTGATATTGATGCTAATAAAGACATTTACTTGGTCAATGTTCAGACTGATGAAGATATGTTTAGTGTTACTAACTTAGATGGTGATGAGGTGATTGTTAAAAGTGTAGATGTTGTTAACACTGCTGGGGGACAAGAAGTGTGGTTGAAGAAGTTACTAACGTTACAATTCCAGTTAGTGTTGCTACAACTACAACAACTGAAATAACTGATGTTGAAATGACTTTGGCTCAAGCACTGGCAAAGTTGAAGAGTGCAAAACCTAAGGCTGATAAGGTTGTGATACAAGAACCAGAGCAAGGTACAACAACACCAACACTTACAACAACAACTGATGCTAAAACAATTACAGCTGTTAGCACAAGACCCAGAGCAAAAGGGCTTGTTATTCATAAACAGGAGCAAGCACCTACACCAACAGTTTCTTCACAACAATCATCACATGTCAAGGTTCAGGACAAGGGTAAAGGCAAAATGGTTAAACCAAAAACTGTGAAGAAAATGTCTAAGAAAGAACTACTCAGGCTTGATGAAGAACTTGCCTTCAAGCTACAAGCTGAAGAAGAAGATGAAATGGCATTTGAGCTTCTTAGATTGGTCAAAAACAGCTTAAGGAAGGCTATGTACCTGAATGAAGTGTTTGGAAGCATCCTCCTGGTGATTAATGAAGCTTTCAATGAAGAAACTTGAGATTTTGAAGAAGAATATCAAGTTTAGGGGAAGATTATTGGGATTAAAAGCCTTCTTGAAGTTACTGCTGCTAAGTTAATGCTGCTGGTGTATAAGTTACTACTGCTGGTGCTAAGTAAATGCTGCTAGTACAAAAGTTACAACTACTCAAAGATTAAGACTGCTGAAAGAGTTTCTACTGTCAGAAGAGAATGGATAAAGACAGAAGAAAGGATAAAGATTGATTGGAGATCAAGATTACTTATGTGATAAGTATTAGTTATTCATAAAATAGATCATAGAGAATATTCTAAGTTTTAGGAATATATTGTAAATCTACTAGGATTCCTTGGTGTATAAAAGGAGGTCCTAAGGCATAGAGTTTGATATAAAAAAAATTAATCATCAAAAAAATCTAGAAATCTTTTGTTTTGATATCGTTATAGCTTAAAGGTTTTGTAACCCTAATACTAGGAGAGTATTCGTATTATTTGTAATAATAATATTGGAGCTTTTATTGTTGAATTATATTGTCTTGTGTTACTGTTTTATTAAGAATTCTTCTAATATTAAAGATTAGATTCCGCATAATCTTTAATACACTTAACATAGTTTTTACTATAGTTGTGTTAGATTTATCTAATATAACTAAACCTTAAACAAGCTTAAGGAATTTGATCTATTAAAGTGGGATCCAACAAGAGGTATCTTACATCCTGGGACAACAAGTGGTATTAGAGCTTGTTGAGAAGCTTTGAATAAGAAGAACCTATTTGAATACACAAGATCTCTTTGCTAGAAGATATGGATCAAGACTCTGCACACATGGTGGCTGCATCTAAAGTACCCATGCTCAAACCTGGTGAGTTTGAGTTATGGAGGATGAGAATAGAACAGTACATCCAGATGATTGACTATGCTCTATGGGAAGTCATAGAGAATGGAAACACTACACCAAAAACAACAGTTGTGGAAGGTGTTGAGAAAGTAATACCTCCTACAACTGCTGAAGAAAAGGCTCAGAAGAGGTTAGAAGTGAAGGCCAGAAGCACCTTGATGATGGGAATACCTAATGAACATCAGTTAAAGTTCAACTCCATCAAGGATGCTAAGTTGCTGCTGGAAGCTATTGAAAAGAGGTTTGGTGGGAATGCTGCTACAAAGAAAACTCAAAGAAATCTCTTGAAATAGCAGTATGAAAACTTCACTGCTCCTAGCTCAGAAACCCTTGATCAAACTTTTGATAGGCTTCAGAAGCTTGTGAGTCAGCTGGAGATTTTGGGTGAAACACTTTCACAAGAAGATGTGAACCAAAAGCTGTTGAGAAGTTTGTCACCGAAATGGAACACACATGCTGTTGTGTGGAGGAATAAGCCTAAATTAGAGACAATGAGCATGGATGATCTCTACAACAATCTCAAAGTGTATGAACCAGAAGTCAAAGGGACATCAAGCTCAAATATAAGTAACACTGATCATAGAGTTTCTGATGTTAGCACTTAAGTTAGTGCTACTAACTCTACAAATGTTAATAACTTGAGTGATGCTGTGATATGTGCTTTCTTTTCTAGTCAACCAAACAATCTTCAACTTGCAAATGAGGATCTACAATAACTTCATCCAGATTACTTGGAAGAGATGGATTTGAGATGGCAGATGGCCATGTTGACTATGAGGGCAAGAAGGTTCTTGAAGA
>BQNB010039020.1:35000-48346 GCA_026074375.1 Tanacetum coccineum | reverse complement strand
AGGTAGGTTGTGTGAACATGATATAAACATAGATATACATAATAGAATGGAATGAAACAAAAAATTTATTCCCGTGTAAAAGTAGTACTTAACATAGTAAGTAGATATTACATTGATGAAATACTAGAAAATTACGGGTTGTTATAGTCCCCCAACCTTACAGAAATCTCATCTCGAGATTTAGTCGAATGATAGAGTGTAAAAGTTTAGAGATTCATTCATATGAGGGTAATATTGACAATGATTTCATGAAGTAAGGGATTTGTTCGTACAAACGGTTTAAAGATTGAAAGAATGTTGTTCGTACAAATGTTGTATACTTAAGCCTAATCATTTATAATTTGTTACTTACAAAAAGAGGCGTCCTAATTCATTTTAATAAGACGGTCATAAATCATTCTACCTGAGCATAAAACATGATATCAAAATGGTAATGTGTAAAAGATGATATGATTTTTCCAAATCATATGAAGCAACGGGAAGAAATAATGAGACATTTATTGCACAGATGCCCATATTATCAGTCGATGATCTTTGTTGTTGCATAAGTGTTTCAAAGGTATGAGGCGAGTATTTAGAGTTGAATATAATAGAACTAATAGGATTGACAAACGATGTCAAGTTTTGATATCATTAGACATCAAGGTGTAACGGAATTACCACTTTATTATTTCATGGATAACTTTACATATCTTACACCATCAAAACATTACGAGTGTTGACACTTATGCCATGTGTCTCGTGGTAGTTTCTAGATAAAAGTAATAAATGACAAGGATAGTAGCTTCGTGTTTGGGGTTTTTAAACTTATGAAGTGGGTTTCAGAAGGTCCTTTATATATAACTGGTAGCGAACTTGAATATCCTCGAGAGTTGTTTCTAGGTTAGAAATCCTAAAGTAAGTAAAAGCAATCTTGTCTCTTAGTAAGTAGGCTCCCCTGTGGCCCTGTTGTTTGCTTTTGAGCATTGATTTGCATAATGCCCTTTCTCTCCACAGGCATTACAAGTTATGGATACTGGTTGAAGGTTGTTTCTAGTGGCTAGTCCTTTGTTTCTGCAGTTCCTGGTCAGATGACCTACCCTGTTGCAAGTCTAACACCTGACAGTGCAAGGTCCTATGTGATGTAGGGTGCATCTTTTACACAAGGGACGGTTTTTAGTATACCCATTGTTGGCAGTATAAGCCCTGAAGGTTTCTTGCCTCCTATTATGTTGTTGGTGGTGATCATTGTTGCGGTTATCTTGGTAGTTGTTGTTGCGATTATTGGAGTGATTATTGTTGTTGCAATCATTGCGGTAGTTGTTGTTGTCAGTGGTGTTTCTTTCATCATTAAACTTTCATTTGTGATCATTGGTTCCTTGCTCAGAATTGTGTTTTGTTACCTGATCCATTAACCTCTGGGTTATGGTAATGGCTTCCTCCAAAGTTTAAGGCTTTAAGGCTGTAACATTTCCTTCAATATTTCTGGGTAATCCTCCGATGAAAGCTTCTAGGAGTTTCTCGGTGTTTGATACCATGTTTGGGCATAAGATTGCTAATTCTTGGAATCTTTTAATGTAAGTTTTAAGATCATTTCCTTTTACAGTCAGATTGTAAAGTTCATCTTTCATTTTTCTGACTTCAGTTCGAGGACAATACTTGTTTGTTAAGAGCCTTCTCAACTCAGTCCAAGTAATCCTATTGGCTCGATCTATTCCAATGGGTTGGGCGTATGCATTCCACCAGGACAAGGCGTCATCAGTCAGCGTACCGGTAGCAAATGTCTCTTTATTTTCTTTAGCACATTTGCTATGAGAGAATACTGATTCGGTTTGTTCAAACCAGTGAATGAGGCCAACTGCTCCTTCTGTACCATTGAAGTAGAAAGGTTGATAGCTTATGAACTCTTTATAGCTTCCTGTTTTTGCTACAGGAGTTCCAGTAGGTCCGGTATTCCTATTGGGATTACTAGTACTTGCCATTGTTACAGCTTGTGCTTCAAGAGCCGCGGCAACACTGTCAGCAACTAGTTTCTTAATGGCAGCCTGAGTCATGGTTGGTGCTTCAGATGTTGACGTCCTTTTGGGAGGCATTCTATCAACATAAGACAACATGAAATAACAATAATATCATAAGTCTTAAAATGCAATGCTTATTTTTAAACTTTAAGCATTTTTAACAATAGTGATATTAAAATCATATTGTATGGATTCTTATTTTGATACAAGTTCTAACAAAGTAATACACATCCTTTGGTATTACATTGTAGGATAAATTTTGAAATTTAAGATTTCCAAGAATGAACATTCAAACAAGCATCGGACTCTTTAGATTCCTCCGGGACTGGTTGTAACAACCCTAAATTTTCACCAATGGACTATAACAACCCGTAATTTTCTAGTATTTTCATCAATGTAATATCTACATACTATATTAAGTATAACCTTTTTCACGGGAATATTTTTCATTTTTATTCCATTCCATTATGTAACCTAGTTTACATTTTTAAAGTAAACGAGCTCACGCAACCTCTATTAATGCCATCTCTATCTATGTTTACATCATGTAAACATCCTAATATGTTAAGTCTATATCTTAATATTATTTTTACCAAATACATTACCCATTTAACGTACTTTTCATTTACAACGTTATATCAAGACAGACTTTATTTATTAACATTTATATCAAAACCCTAATTATATGTAATATATACATATAAAATGAATGTGAAAACCTTCAAGCATGTGTACAGTGTACAATGCACCATATTTGAATAACTTTTCCCCTACCAAAAAATGTAAATGCAAGAAAGTCAAACATGGTCATTTTACCTCCAATTTCTTCTATTTCTTACTACCACTTTTAACAAAAGGTACCAAGCACTTAATGCATACTCCTAAACCCTAACCTTAACCCTAAGTCATCTAAACCCCTAATCTAAAACCGTAGAAAGCGGCGCTCGTCTGCGCTTGACTGAATCGCGCCTGAGGAAGGCAGCTCTAGAGATGTCGACTGTACTAGAAGTACGATGGACATAGAGAAGGCTTCACACATACACACAGCTAGAATAAGTCTCTGAACTAACGCGCCTAGAAGCCTGACCGTCCTAACAGCGAGCGATCCTGGAGAACCGAGCAGAACATCAGGTAAACCCTAAACATAACGATAGAATTGAAAACCGCTAAAACCTTAACCCGAAGAGTGAAATGAACCCGACACCCTTTTTCTGCATGTTTTACCCATGTTTTAGCAACCAAACGGACCTCCAGCACCTCCCATGCAATCCACCATAGAGGGGGGCGGGATCCCTGCGGGCAGACCAGCTCGCTGCATTACCGGGGTTGCAAGCACCTCCATGCACCACCCTTAAGCGATCCAGAGTCGCGGTCTAGCGCACCTCCATGTCACGAGGGTGCGCGTTGTGAGGCGGGGCTGAAAAGACGCCTGCGCGGTGACACCTTGGTTCGCGACCTATGGTGGGCCAGGAATCTACAATTGGTCTATCGTATGCGGGACGAAGGCATCGGTGGTACGCCGAGTAGGGAGGTAGCGGAGCGGGCCATATAGTCATCTGATCAATCATGCTCTTATTCAGGACAGCCTACACATCTAGGCTAAAAAAACATATGAGTTGACACCTCTGGGAGTTTTCGCATATTCTCAAGAATCGGCAGGCGCGAATGTGGCCGATGCAATACCAACACGAGATAGTCGGTACTCTTTATAAAACTCTATAAAATAAATGCACAAGGTACAGACTGGAGAGCTTAACTCAGACCCTAAGGATCAAGTGAAGTAATAAGCCGCAGAAATAAGAGAAGCCAAGAATCAAGAAAAATTAGCCCTTGAAGTTGTTGCGCAGGCGTAAGAACCCGAAAAACACCATTTTTGACCAATTCTAAGCTCAAGAAGGGAGGCTTAGTTCTTGTTCAAAAAGCTTATCTAATATTGGGAGATTCAGAATGTTCATAATACTCTTTCAAGATCATATACAAGGCGGGGGGTGCGGGGCTTGTGTGCAGCGAGCTTGGAATCCTCAACCTATGTATTTTTTGATTAAAACCCTAAAACGACCTGTTTTAAATACTAGCTAACGAATCCTTTTTCATAACTTTGTTTACGTTAGAACCTCTTATTTTTTGCTTATTCTAATAAGCTATAACCTGAAAATATCAATTGGACAGGCAAGGGGTATATATCGTAACTTTCTATAATTTATAACTAGAGGGCTGAAAATGTCATTATTCCAAAGTTATAAATATAAGGGGCTGTTTTGACAAGTTTTAAAGATTAAAGGTTTAAATTACATATACTTTATATATAAAGAACTAAACTTGTAAAAGTTTATAAACTAAGGGTATATATTGCCATTTTTGTATTCTTAAAAATATAAGACATAATATTTTTATATAAATTATAAAAATATATATTAATATTATAAAACTCAATTTTGTTAAAACCCGACACATTTATCGTTATTAATCAACGATCGACGCATTATAAATCAATTACGTTATATATTTAACGTAACTTATCATCAACTAACTTTTGAAGAAACTTAACATCTTATCGTATCACGTTACTAGGGAATTTCATGTGAGGGGTTCCATTTGAGTATTTGTTTTGACGGGTTTGCTGGGTTTACGATTTAAAGTGCCCTGACTCCTCAAACGATACTACATGGCCTTTGGATTATAATAGCCCGAACAGTGATACAATATTTCCATAAATTAATAAATCAAAGTAATACGTTAAATTTATGAAATTTTGAAACATAAACCATCACACTAAGACTCGACATATTACCTCAGGTTGCGTGACGAAGCTGTTTTCTTTCACTTGATATACTGAACTTCCCCATTCGGGTAGATACTCGTACTACCATACGGACGCATTTCACTTGATATACTTTTGCCATCAATCAAATTTCCCTGTTAAGGTGAGTTCATAGCCTCGCTTTAAAATCTTCTAATGTTTCATAAACTCACGAGGGGGATACATGCTCAATTGCTTTAATATACACAAGTACTTAAAACTGATATTGTGAAGTTTATAGCCTCGCCTTTACTTATTTACATGTTTTATAAACTCGCGAGGGGGATACATGCTTGTTTTATACAAATTAAATACAAGTGATTTTGATATGTGATATGGTTTCATCACTGTAAATAGTCCCATCTTTATATATTTTCTAAATCTCGTGGGGGATTCATGCTATAAACTATGAATACAAGTGTTTTTCCAACTATATGCTATCCTGATATATTATTACCTAAGTTGCCTCTATTTTCCCATAAGACATCACAGTCTCTCTTTGGGTAATAGCTCCCAGTATCTCTTTGGGTAGTAGCTCCCAGTACCTCTTTGGGTAGTAGCTCCTAGTATGTCTTCGGATAGAGGCTCTCGGTTCTATTGAGTTAAATATGTGATTTATGAGCTTAGGGAAATAATAATTATTTTCCATAATAATTGTACTCATTGCAATTATTACACTTATGGGTGTATAACACCGTAACCCACAGTTTATAATGACTTGTATTCAAACTATTTTCCATAATAATTGTACTCATCATAATTATTACACTTATGGGTGTATAACAACATAACCCACTATTGAACTTGTACTTAACTATTATAACTAAAAACCTATGAATTTCACTCAACCTCTTTTTAGCATATTTATCTCAGGTAATTAAGCAACCTATGGCACGGAGAGGCACAGACTTGAAGATGGCTAAATTGTTATCATTCAAACTTTATGTTTCTAGATTTTAGGACCTGTCTCCATTTGTAAAACTCTTATTTATTGAATGATAACTAAATTTTCCAAAAACGTCTCTTTTGAGTCATTTTCTATGATTATGTCTGTTGATCCATGAAATAATACCCCAGATTAGTTTCCGCTGCTATATGTCAAAAATAGGGGTGTTACAGAGTGGTATCAGAGCTCATGGTTATAGAGAACAAGGGTAAAACCTAAACTATAACTACTTTTTCCATCCAAGAAAGTCCTCCATGCCACTGCATTTCCCCGAATAGTGTATGTAAGAGATTTGCGTAGCAGATAATACATAACTATTATACTATTATATAAATAACTTATGTTATTTCCACTGGGTTGTTATATAGTCATGTCTTTCCCCCATCCTATTATTATCCTATGTTGAGGATACTTTTTCCTCTACACACACTCTTGACTATATCCCGGCTTCACCGGACTATTTCCCAGCCTCACCGAGAAACACCTCTCCAAACTTTTCATATGATTTAACTAAGGATCTTTTAGCCTCACTAGCCCTCTCATCTTTTTATGATGACCCATATATGAAGATCATGATGCTACTGATAATGAATTACCTATTCCACCACAAGATCCTATTACTCCACCAGCTATTTTGACTCCATCTCTGGTATTACCACCATCACTACTGTTTGATCCCCGATATTTCTTTGTTCCTAAAGAATTATTACCACCTAAGAAGCAAATCCATCCCCCATCTTCTTCCTCAACTACGTTATCTAATTCATCTCGGAAGCAAGCCTGTATTCTATTACCGCCATCTTTCTCAACTTATACTCCTACCCCACCTCGGATATATGAATTAGGAAAAAGTTCTATCAAGATGCGTGTAAAACACCATGAGAAACAGATTGAAAGTATTTTGAATTACTTAGAAGAACTCTCTTTTCACTATATTGAGAAAATAGAAGAAAGACTTGTTAATGGTTGGATAATCATACCAAGAGATTTTGATGAAGTAAAAACCAAACTTAAGGAAGCCCGTACACAGATACTTGAACTACAGAAGAAGCATATGGGACAGAGAGACAAGATTGCTTTTGTTCACTTTAGGATTTCTAATTTAGAAATAACCCTTGAGGATATCCAAGATCACCATTAATTATATGTGAAGAATCTTATGGGACACACTTCGTGAACTCCAAGACTACTAGATCGAAACCTTATCCTTACCGCTTTTGTTTAAGATCAAAAGACACGTAGCATAAGTATCAACACCTGTCAGATTTTAGGGTATGTAAGATATGTAAGATAAGTTATCCATAAATAAAGTTGTAATTCCATTATACCTTACCATTTCAACATTATATATGTCATTTCTCATTATCTCCGTCTTCATCATTAAGAACAACATCACCAATTAGGTCAAACACATCACCACCTGACTATCTCTTTAATGAATCCTTAAATTTTATAGATTAGTTTCCCCGAAAACCAAATAAATTAGAGTGGAATCAGAGTAGCGCAGTGGAAGCATAGTAGGCCCATAACCCTCAGGTCCCAGGAATCAAAGGTCCTTAAAAACTTCTTCAAGATGATGGTCTTCCCAACTAAATCTCGGGATGAGATTTCTTTTAAGGGAGGGAGACTATAACAACCCGCAATTTTCATCAATGTAAATATCTATCTATTAAATTAGATACACTGTAATATCCATCTATTAAATTAGATGCACTTTATATACCACTTTTTTAAAGGGAAATTTTTGCTTTATCTCATTATGCAACATAACTTGCATCTCTAATGTAAACATCCTAATATGTCAAGTCTATATCCTAATATCATTTTTACTAAGTACATTATCCATTTAACGTACTTTTCAAAACATTATTTCAAAACAAGCATTAAACGTTATGGATTTTTAATTATCTTATTAAATTAAATTAGGACTCTTCTTTATTGAATTAGTCTATTTTGGAAAAAATTTTAAACGCCACCGAACCGTAAGTTTATAAATTCTCAGTTACAAGGATTGAGACGCCTCTGTTTGTAAGTGACAAATTATAAATGAGTGGGCTTAAATATATAGCATACGTACGAACAATATTCTTTCAAATTTATGATTCGTTTGTACAAATAAATTCCATTTCATCAGCATAATCATTGCCTTTAGATTTCTTCCAGATAATGAGATAGTTATTCGTTATCTATTGCATTTAAAACTCTATCATTCAACTAAATCTCGGGATGAGATTTCTGTAAGGGTGGGAGGATGTAACAACCCTAAATTTTCACCAATGGACTATAAAAACTAGTAATTTTCTAGTATTTTCATCAATGCAATATCTACTTACTATATTAAGTAAAACCTTTTTCACAAGAATATTTTTAATTTTTATTCCATTCTATTTTGTAACCTAGTTTACATTTCTAAAGTAAACGAGCTCACGCAACCTCTATCAATGTCATATCTATCTATGTTTACATCATGTAAACATCCTAATATGTTAAGTCTATATCTTAATATCATTTTTACCAAGTACATTACCCATTTAACGTGCTTTTCAAAATGTTATATCAAAACAAGCATTAAACGTAAACGTTTATATCAAAACCCTAATTATATGTAATGTATACATATAAAATGAATGTGTACAAGTGTACAATGCAACACATTTGAATAACTTTTCCCTCCAAAACAATGTACAACTTTCTAAAGCTTAATGTACAAGTCAATAAAGCAAGAAAGTCAAACTAGGTCATTTTACCTCCAAATTCATTCTAGTTTCTTTCCACCACTTTAACACAAGATACAAGCACTTAATGCATGAATCCTAAACCTTAAATCATTCTAAAACCTAATCTAAAACCCTAAACCCTAATTTCACTTTCAAACCAAAAACTAAACCCTAAACCTAAAACTAAGCCCTAAACCTTAATCCTAAGCCCTAATCTCAGTCCTAACACTAATCCTAAACCTTAATCTATCCTAAACCCTAACCCTAACTCAATCTAAAAGTCCAAAACCCTACACCGAACCCTAAACCAACCCGATACCCATTTTTACCCATTTTTACCCATTTTTAAACCAAGCACCCATCCAAGCACCTCCATCACCTCACCCTTATGTCACCAAGCAGCCTAGCAAGCACCTCCATCACCTCCTTGCTAATATACTTGGCCACCAAGTAGCTTTGTCATCTCCTTGACTCTTTTTCTAGCCGAACCCCTCCAACACCATATATCTTGCTTAGATATTTTTCTAGCTTATATTACTCATCACCTAGCTTCCATGAATCATCTATCTACAGCCCTATATCCACTACACTAAGCAAACTTAGGCACCAAGGGTGTTTTCACCCTATAAATACACGAACCAAGCACCCTTTTCAAATCATCCCTCAACACTTTCTTCACACACTCAAATGGAGTTCTAACCTTTCCATAGCAGCAATAAAAGATCAAGAGAAGTCCCTAAGATCAAAATAGAAGCCAAGAAGCAAGAAAAACAAAGTCTTGAAGCCATTTCTAGGCGTACGAACCCAAAAACCCCATTTCGACCCATTTTAGCTCAAGTAAGCCTAAGATCTTATTCCATAAGCTTATATTCTGTATTAAAATGTTTATAATACTCTTAAGATCATGTATGAACTCTTGTTTCAAGCTTTGAATCCTCAAACCAATGTGTTTTTAATTAAAACCCTAAAAACGACCCATTTTGATTTTCTAGCTAACGAATCCTTTTTCTAAACTTTTGTTATGTTAGAACATCTTATTTTTGCTTATTCTAATCAGCTATAACCTACAAATATCATTTGGAATCCTAAAATAAGCTTGAATGGCTTTTTGGACTTGTTTTGCAAATATTTCCATGCATAGGGTATATATCGTAACTTTCTGAAATTTATAACTAAAGGGGCTAAAAATGTCATTTTTATAAAGTTATATAAGGACCTATCTAGCCAAGTTCTAAAGTTAAAGGTTTAAATTATATAAACTATATATATAGGACTAAACTTGTAAAAGTTTATAAACCAAGGGTATGTATTGCCAATTTTGCAAACTTAAAAATATAAAATATAATATTTTTATATAAATTATAAAATATAATATTTTTATATAAATTATAAAAATATATATTAATATTATAAAACTCGATTTTATTAAAACCCGACACATTAATCGTTATTAATCATCGATCGACGCATTATAAAACAATTACGTTATATATTTAACGTAACTTATCATCGACTAACTTTTAAAGAAACTTAAAATCTTATTGTATCACGTTACTAGGGAGCTTCATGTGAGGAGTTTCATTTGGGTATACGTTTTGACGAGTTTGCTGGATTTACAATTTAAAGTGTCCTGGCTCCTCAAACCGTTATACTACATAGACCTCTGAAAGAATATGATGGCACCCAAACAGTGATACAATATTTCCCTAAATTAATAAATGAAAAGTAATACGTTTAAAACTTTAATAAAGTTTTGGAAAACATAAACCAATCACACTCAGACTTGACATTACTTACCACAGGATGTGTGACGAAAAGCCGTTAACTTTCAGTTTATTTAGTTTTGCCATCCAATCAGATTTTCCCCTCGTTAAGGTGAGTTCATAGCCTACACATTTTAATCTTCTAATGTTTTCTCAATCCCGCGAGGGGGGATACATGCTTTTAAACCATTGAATTTTACAAGTATTTTTCCAACTGTATGCTATCCTGATATATTATTGCCTAAGTCCTTACTTTTTTGCCATTAAGACCCCACTATCATGTAACCGTTAATTTACTTTTTAGAGTGAGCACGAATTGATGTGAATAGATATATTTGGGACGTGCTTCCCCGTTGGTGTACCATTACTTTTCTGGAAACCAAAACGCACTCAATTTTGAAACACTATGCGGACCAGTGTTTGGCAAAGGCAACCTATTAGGGCAAACTTATTGTGATTATTGATTATTTTTCAAGGTACTTGGTGCATGAGGCTTAGGGAATAATACTGGTTTTTCTCATAATAATTGTTACTCGTTTGCAATTATTACACTTATAGGGTATATAAAACGTAACCACTATTGAACTTGTATTAAAAACCTGTTTAACATTAAATCTCATGAATTTCATCAAACGTTGTGTTTGACTTGTTTAGTATCGTTTATCTTAGGTAATGAGCAACTTTTTTGGCACGAAAGTGACACGGACTTGAAGATGGTCTTCAATGTTATAATTCAAACTTTATCATTTATGTAGATTTTTGGTGACCTCTGTTTGTAAAAAACTCTGATGGGGAAATAATGAATGACAACTTATCTTTTAAAAACATCTCTTTTGAGTCATTTTCTATGATTATGACTGTTGTACTATGATACTAAATACCCCAGATTAAGTTCCCGCTGCCTGATATGTCTAAATGGGGGGTGGGAGGGGGTGTTTTATACACTGACTCTTTGGAAGGTTTATGTAATATTTATTATACAAAATATGGTAACCCAGCAACAACTAAATTAAGTAGTGAGGCTTCTTCATCGAGGGCGAGTGATGGGAATCAAATGACCCGGTTGCTAAACCGGTTGAAACAACATAAAACAAAAAGGCAAGGAGTGATCCTTCATTGTTCCTTTAAATATGAGTGATATGGTTCATTTTTAGTTTTTCGTCACACCATGTTCAAAAAACTAAGCAAGAGTTTTTGCAACTTTTGCTTGTCTGGGTTTTTGGAAGGCAAAGGAAACAATGTTTCCCGTTCTATCCCGCATGGCCATGGATATACTAAGTGTCCAAGTTACTTCGGTAGCTTCTGAATCCGCATTTTGAACAAGTAGGAGGGTGTTGTCAATCCGAAGAACAAGACTCACTCCGGCATCCTTAGAGATGTGTATGTGCTTAAAAGATCACTTGGATGCTCAAGAGCGTAAACAAAGAAACAAATCCACTCTTGAAACCCCCGTATAGCATTTTAAGAAGATATCTTGGAATGCGAGGTGTAAGAAAGAATGAAAGCCAATTCTACTATCTGATGCAGAAATCTGCTTTGATGTGCTAGCTACGAGGTGGTTTATGTCGGGGACCCGGTTCAGGAGGAGAAGAGGGTCATTATGTTTATGATATGACGAACTATCATGATGATTACTAATTGTCGATTATGATGTTGTATTTTCAATTCCGATGTATTATGTTGTATTTTCCTTTCCGATGTATTTTGTTTCTGATGTATTAGGTTTTTCACTTGGCTAATAAAATAGACTTTGATGAGCTTGCACCAAATGTGAAGGAAGGTCTTGATGTCCAATTTATAGACGACTACAATCAAATATTTGATTTGGCTTTTGATAATCATACCGAGAAATAAAGCCCTCGCTAGTGTTATTTTGGTACCAAATTCTAGTACCCGGGATGTTGAAGCTCTATCTGACCAACCATGTGATGAAACAACATCTTTGTTGTTGAATTTCTTCCTTACAAGATTTTAAAATCTCATCGCATCAGGAGAAAACTTAACATCAGATTATTGTTATCGGCACTACTACAGATTTGGGAATAAAGCCCCCTTAATAGAGCCATGTTTTAGAGGAAACCGGGCTCTAATGCTTTGAAAGAGGGTATAGAACCATGTTCCTTTTCACAGAACCGGGCTTTATGTTGCGAAAGGGATAGAGCCATGTTTTCATCCAAGAAACCGGGCTCTATTACTAATATGAAGCCAGGTTTTTGTTTAACAACCGGGCTTTATGTTCCATACATTAACGCCGTGTTTCCTTCTTTAAAACCGGGCTCTATTACCCTTCCCACCTCAAAAACACAGGCGGTGAAAATAAAACTTAACAAAAAAATGGGCGCGTTATTTCCCTCCCCCAAATTTTAGAGAAACAAAACCCCAAACTTCCCCACCCCCCCACCCCCCCCATCTACTTTTCACAAACCCGGGTGTGTTTAGTTGCAGGAAAGTTTTCTTAATTTTCTTTCTCTAGTTTTCTTAAGAACGGAGTAATTTTTCTTTCTCCAGGGAACCTTTTAAAAACTGGAGAACTCCAAATTCAAGTTCTCTGAATCATACTTATGATAGGAGAAAACAGGTTTTTGTTTTTAGTAGAGGAAGGGGGAATTTCAGAAAAAAATACTTCATTTTGAACATGTTTCTGTTTTCTCTGTGGTTTCTAAGAAAACTTTTGTGGAAACTAACAAACTAAAACACCCCTCTAACCCACTTCACTGCCACTCACAACAACTTAACCACTGCTACAATTCACTTCACACCCCAACCATCGCACACTAGCGCCCTCATAGGCAACGTTTGTCAATCAACAAAGCCAAGAACACAGACTAATCAAGTTAAGAGGTATCAAATTGCTACAATTCATGTTGTTTTTCAATTAATCTTTTTACTATCTCGTTAATGTTACTGTTAATTTGAATCTTGAATAAGTTATGTATGTCTGTACATTTTTTGTTGAACTTGTTGTTTTTTGTTGTTCAACCTATTGTTTTTAAGGAAATTTATTGATGTTGTTGTTCAATTTATTGAATTTTATGTCGCTTTTGAATAGCGGTTTGTGACCTGAATATGATGTCATAAATGGGTTTTGTTGTGTGTTCTATATGGTGTCTTAGGTAAACCATT
>BQNB010039020.1:30000-32500 GCA_026074375.1 Tanacetum coccineum | reverse complement strand
AAGTCATGCACTTAAATATTAATGCTTTTTGGCACAAAATGCATTATGCGAAGAAAACTACAACTATATATTTAGTCCCAACAGTATCACGCATACAGCGATTACAACTTTAGAGCTGTCATATTGCCAATTGATGGACTTAGAGCTGTCATTTAGAGCTGTCATATTGCCAATGAGATTCTTGTTTTTATTCAGATTTTAGATCGTACTTAGAGCTGTCATAACATGTACTTGATTGCTCATTGTTAATATTTTTTCATTATAAGTGTTATATATGATTTCTGATAATATATGTTTTGTAGGAGGCTAGCAAATGCCAGTTGTTTCTCCCCTACGGGACGAACAAGGTTCTTTGTGCTATAGGGATGGTGTATTCTGCTAAGCAAGTACATGGAAAGTCAGTGCTACAGGGGCATGCGAAGGTGCATGTCGACAATGTTGAAGCCAATTACAAGGACTACCTTCTTCCAGTCCCAACTGAAGAGTTTAGTGAAATAGGAGAAACCGTGCTTAGTTTTATTCAATGGCCCAAGAAGTATATTGAACTCACTAAGGTAAATTGATCTACATACGATTGACTTTTTATAACATTGTAGTAACATTTGCTCACTATGATAAATGTCCTTTATTAACAGGCCTCCAAGTCCAACCAAACAAGAAACAAGAAAATTGTGGCGGCAAATACCTCCACCCAAACTGCGACCAAGCAAGCTATGGCAACAAATAAAGAACCTTCCACCCGAAAACAAACATCGCCATCTTTATTTAGACAAGAAGGGTCATCCAACCATATAGCAGCAGCACCGCTGACTAAGAGTGCACGTCCACTCAATTTGGTATGTACATTTATGTGTCTGTATGCTTCGCATGTTCTGGTTTGAGTCTAATTTGCTATTTTATCAATTAGGGCTGCTATCGGGTCGGGTTATCACTTATCAGGTTAATCGGGTCAGTTTGAGTCGGGTTTTGAGTTTTTTAAAATGACCGCAACCCAAAAACGATAGAATATCGTTTTTTTTTAGATTTAACAGATCTGTTGAGTGAAGATTAGTGACAATAATCATATTATATACCATTCTTGTGCAGGCTAGCAAGGAAAACAACAGCTAATTATGAAAATGAACAGAGCTATCATGGTCAGATACTTAAGAGAGCGTGTGTTCGAAGTACCTATGAACGTTGGATGCGCAACGCAGATCCTACACGTTCTATACATGCTGATGTCGAGCCTCGTGTTTTTGGACAATCAGAGTCCTTCCAAGTTACGGTTACCTCAGGGGATCTTATGTTGCTTTTTACGAATGGATTGCTTAGCTCTTCCATCATAACTTTGTTTGCAGCGTAAGTACATACGTGCTTACCAGATCTTATTTAACGTCGTTGGGGATATTTTGTTATTTTACATTTTATATATTGCCATGTTTCAAGGTCCATACTTAAGATTATGCAGACGGTGAACATGCAATCGAACAAATGGAATTTCGTTGAGGTAAATCATCTCATTCTATACATGTATATTAATTATTTTATTTCTTTCGTTTAATGCTTATAAAATGGCTATTTCTTTTTAGTGCAACCAACAACGTTACTATTGGGAGTGCGGGTACTATGTGATGAAGTGGATGCATCAGTTTGTAACCCATCAACAACACTCATTCCCCAAAACAGTAAGTAACTTATAAAAGCATTCTTATAGGCAAATATATTATGAAACTAGCCAATATATAATCATTGCTGCAATATGGTCGACACATAGGGCTGGTTTTCATGTCTTTGCATAATATGTACAACATTAGACTAGTGTCGAGATTCTCATTGTTAGTTTGCATTATGTTATGTTTTTAATGATAGTATTGCATCTTGCTAGTTGCTGTGATGAAAATGTATGATATGTGGGGAGATAGGCTAGGGGTGGTGAAGGGTAGAAAGGTGAATATATGGGTTGTTTGGATTCTGGTTTAGGAGCATAAGGCTAGTATTTTGCTGGGTATCCTACTTGCATTGGTCTACCAAACATGTAGTCGTGTCTCTGGGAGGAGGAGCTGTTTACATGTATTGGTTTGTCTCTATGCTTGGTTTGGATGTTGATACCATAAAGTAGTTTCCTGCTCCGTTTGAATTGTGTCTAGATAGCTGTCTTAGAATGCTCATATCAGAAATAAGCAAATATGGTCTGCTGATGTTTGCTGTCCAGTTATCAGCTATAATCAAGGGATAAAGGAGTGTTTGGCTGGTAGGACAGATTGCTTAGTACAACGACTTTAAAAGCCTTTATTTAATGTGATCACCATCCCACTTAGTTTGTAGACTTCATAAGGTAAGTTTCATGTCTATTGCTGTTAATTCCAGGTAGTATTCTTGTTCAGACTTGCGAGATAGTCTACTGATGTATTTGGCTTTTAATGATCTGTTGGATTTTACTTATGTCTCCCCCCCCCCCCCCCCCCCCCCCCCCCCCCCCCCCCCCCCCCACATCAAACAAACACATTTTATGGTCAAA